>JAPMLY010002323.1:0-55373 GCA_026401115.1 Tetraselmis chui | reverse complement strand
TCATCGGGGTAGGCGCCCGGCGAAGGTAGTTGGTGAACACTTGGGTTAGCTTGCAAAAATAGTAAGCCGACCCCGACCAGCCCATCGAGAGGCATGCGAGGCGCCACAGCTCGCCGCGGTAGTTGACTGTGAAGAAATCTCGGTCCGCTTCTCTGATGTCGAGCGTGTAGTAGCCGTCCGCTAGGTCGAGGGAGACGAAGTAGTCGCCCGGGCGGGACAAGTGGCGTAAGTGCTTGAGGGTCTCGCATGACATCTTGAATTCCGCGCAATAGCGGTTTGGCTCGCGGAGGTCGATGATAAGGCGCCACTTGTTTACACCGGGTTTCGGGACGAGGAACATGCGGGAGACGTAGCGGGTGTTGGAGGCCCGCTCCCAGGCTCCGCAGGCCTCGAAGCGGGGAAGCTCTGTAGCTAGGAAGTCGAGTTGCGGCTGGGTGGCGTCCTTCATGGAGACTCCGTGGTTGAAAGGTTGGGGACGTAGGCCGTTTTCGAACTTGACCCGCACGCCATGGCGGATCCAGTTCACGACTTGACCGCTCGCTCCGATATGCTCCCACTCCCGCCATCTGAGCCGCACGCGGTGACTATTGAACCATGCAAACACAGTTAGTGTGGAAGATAACTTACGCAAACGTAGTTACAGTCACAGTCCCGCAAACGGAACAGTTACGGCGACAACCAGCCTACAGGCGTGGTGTCGGGACAACAGAAGTGAGAGAGCTGTAGCCTAGCGACAGCTCTGTACCGAGTCAAACAGTTTATCGGTATGTCCGATCTAGACGTGTACTAATCATATCAAGAGTAGCTTACAATAGCTATCTGCAACTAATACGTATACGGTATTACTTACAACACTCCCCCTGAAGGTAGCTACGGGATGAAGCGTGGCATTGGGTCTTGTCCTCCAAGGATCGCACTTCGGTGTCTTGCTAGTGCAGGTCCTGGGAGGGGTTTGGTGAGTATGTCAGCCTGCAGTATGTCAGCCTATAGACGTCCTTGGCCACCCCTGTGAGAGAGGGCGAATTCAAGTGTGCGAGGCCGGCGAGAAAGCCCGGGTCCATCGGAAGTGACGACGGCTTAGAGTCGGACATGCCGTACTTGGCGAGTACGTCGCGCAGGTACTTGGATTGGTCCAGCGAGATTGTGCGCGTGGGGCGATCGCGGGTAATGTGTATGCCGAGGAGTTGGGAGAGGTCCCCTAGGTCCTTGATCTTGAACCGTGCTCCGAGTTGGGCTTTAAACGATGCGAGCCAAGTGGCATCATTGCAGGCCGCGGGAATGTCATCGAAGTACGGGGCGATCATGGCGAAAACGTGGCCGGTGCGGAAGATGTAGATGCACGGGTCGGAGACGCATTGTTGCCATCCATGGTCGACGAGCCATGCACGAAGTATCATGTTGAACTCGCGGGGGGACTACTTAAGGCCGTAGAGGCAGCGCTTGAGGTGACAAACCTTGGACGTTCCATCGGTGAAGCCGAGGGGCTGGCGGATGTACACATCCTCCCGGATGGGGGCGTAGAGAAACAATGTGTCGATGTCAAGCTGGCATAGTTCAAGGTCGCGGGCGGCTGCGATGGTTAGGAAGAGACGCAGGCTGGCCATGCGGATGACCGGGGAGAAGGTCTCCGTGTAGTTCAGTCCAGCGCGTTGACTGCACCCCTTGGCGACGAACCGCGCTTTGAAGCGGGAGACGTCGCCGGTTGTATCCGACTTGACTTTGAAGATCCACATGATGTTAACGACCATGCGGCATGGGGGGAGGTCCACAAGGTCCCACGTGCCGTTGCTGATGAGGGAGGAATACTCATGTTGCATAGCGGCTTGCCATTGGGGGCTTGGGCGCTGTCCAGCGCAGCCCGGTAGGATTTTGGTTCCACACACTCTCGGGCGGAGAGGAGGGCGACGGCAGTAGAGGACGTGCCGGCAGGTGTGTGTGGGGGACCCGTGACAAGGTCGGGGACGTGAGGGTGCTCAAATATGTCCTCTTGAGCTATGCCTTGTTCAGGATCACAACACGCCGTTACGAGGGTCGGTGGGTAGTCGGACAAGTGGGCAACCATATTGCCGTAGCGAATGGGGTGGGAGCGGAGCCGAGCATGGCGAGGGGCTGCCGGGGGGGGGGTATGGGTGTGGGTAATGTGAGGTCAATGGGGTGGGATAGGGGTGAGTCTACGGGTACGTCTTCCGAAGAGTCGGTGATGGCTGAGTCGACGGAGGGTTGTGTGTCGAAGCCTGGGGTGTCTTCCTGAAAGACAACATGTACGGAAGTGGTGATGCGACGCGTTTCCGGATTGTAGACACGATACCCGGGTGCGTCGGGGGAATAGCCCACCATGACGCCGCGAAATGCTTTTTCACTGAGTTTCCGACGTTGTTTGTCGGGGACCTTGGCGAAAACGGTGCAGCCGAAGACGCGGAACTTGGAGGCGTCGGGCACCGACGACGTAAGGAGTGTGAGGGGGACGCCCCCATTAGGTCCGACCGAGCGACTGTACGTGCGGTTGCGAAGGTACACAACAGTGCTCACAGCGCACGACCACATAGAGTTGGGAACGGCCATGTTGTGGAGCATCGCCGATGCATTGTCCCGGATAGTTCGCCAAGGACGTTCGGCCTTGCCGACCGAGCATGTGGTGGGCGTATGGGGTAGAGAACTGAACCCCGACGCCGAGGTGTGCGCACATCCGGCGAGTGACAGCAGCTTCAAACACAAAGTCGGAGTCAAACTTGAGGACCGGTGCAAACGCGCCCGTCTGGGAGTGATGGCGGGCATGCAAGTGTTTGATGTCCAAGAGGATGGTTTCCAATTCCGAACATGCGTCGTCTTTAGACTTAAGGAACCGCACCCACATGTAGTTGGTGTGGTGGTCGATGACGAGCAAGCAGTAGCGGAGGCCATGTGGGGAGGGGACATTTACCGGGCCCCAGAGGTCAGCGGACAGGTTGAGGAGGGGGTGGGATGGCTTCGCGCAAGCGGCTGTGTTGGGGTGTAGAGTAGGGTGGGTAGGCAGTCGGTGTCATCGGCGGGGGCGTCGTCGGCAGGGACGTCGCTCAGCAGCGCAGCGTGAGCATAGGGGGTGCCACCGGCGGCGCCGTACTTCTAGACGGTCATCTTACGCTTGGCGAGATTCCACTTAAGGATAGCGTCATCCGTGGCAGTGCAGCCGGATATGAGATGGTTGAGGCTGCCACAAACGCCACACTTGTTGGGTCGATGGCCGCGAGGGTTACGGTGTGGTGGGCCTCGACCGTTGTGCGAGCCGCGGCCCGCAGCGACGAACGCGGAGATGGGAGGGGGTGATATGGCCGGAGCGGGTGTGTCCGGGGCAGGGTCGTCGTCCATGTTGTGCGCGAGGTGGAGAATGCTGGCCATCACTTCATCAGCCGACATGAGGTAGTCCGTGTCAAAGGCGTTGATGACGCATTGCTTCGCCTGACCGTGTGGGCCGCTGCTGGAAATACCGCGCAGCATGAGGAAACCGAGGTTGTGGGGGGGGGGGGGGGGGGGGGGTGGCAGCGGAGCCATCAACCAATTGGCATGTGTCGTTGTAGTCGTCAAAGGTCTGGCGCATGTAGTGGACATAGTCACTAAGTGACTGACCAGGGCGCTGTCTGACCGTCAGGTTGTCCTGGAGGGACAAGGAGCGAGCAAAAGACCGACAGTCGAGGCGTTCAAACAGGATGTCCCACGCGGCAGCGGCGCAGTCAGGGCGGGCTGGAGAAACGCATTTCATCGCCTGGCCAGCGCGCTGATTCGCGCTGGCTGCATGGAGAAGCAGCGTGTAGGCGTAGTGCTGTGCTGGTTCGTCGAGCCAAACGCCGGAGTCGCGTATGGTCAGCTGTGGAATGAGATATGCGGCCTTGATGGAGAGGAAATTAAGGAAGGTCCTCTTCCATTGCTTAAAGTGGTCGGGCCCATGACGGGGACCGACATCTTCATGGACCGGTTGAGAGCGTCCTTGTCGAAGCCGGGGGCTTCGTGTGCCGCCCGGCCAATGACCACCGGGTCAATGGTGGGGCGACGACTGCCACGGGTGGCGGGGTCGCCACGCTGGACTGGGGGAGAATGCCGGCCATGCAAGGGAGGAGGTGGACCACCGGGAAAGGGAGAGCGGCCGGCCATGGGACGCGGCGGGCCGTACGAGTGCGGGTGGTCACGGTAGGGGGGGACGAGGTGAGAGGGCGCCTCCGGGATGTGAGGGCCGGGGTGGTGAAGGGAATATCCAGCGGGGGGGAAGGGGGGGGTGGTGGGAGGTGATCAACCTGGTGGGCGTGACGCGAGGGGTCGTGGTGCGCATCGGCACGCGAGTGCTCGCGGGGCGCATCGGGACGGCGCTGTGCGACTGTGGGGTCGCCAACAGGAGCTGCAGGAGTAGCAGCAGCGAAGACTGTTTCTGCGTCCGGTGGGACGTATTCAGGCTGGGGATGTACAAGCAGGGGGAGGGTGTACACGTCGTGGCTGTCCCGGACGTGGTCGAGCTGAGCATCGTGGCGGCGCTGAGCGACATGGGGGTGCGGATTAGCACCCGCAGCAGGAACAGCAGCAGCCTCGGCCGACTGCGAGTCGAGACGAGCGGTTTGGCGCGCCACTTGCGCAACGAGCAGCGCGAGAGTATCCGGGGGGGGATCGATGGTGCTCTGCTGAGAGCCTGAGTCAGGGGAGTCAGGTGGTAAAACAAGCGGAGAGTCTGCAGAGCGAGTTTTCGGCGCCATTTCGACAGAGCGCGAAAAAGAAAGAGCTGAATAAAATACAGGCAGCGGTAAAAACCGCTAGCCGGACTCGTGCCTAACAGTGGTTTCAGAGAGACGGCATGATGCCCGCCGACCCCTCGGCCTATAGCCCCGGGGTGTCTCAAAGCACCTTGTTGTATACTCCACCCAGTGTGGGGCACAAGTCGGGGCCAAGGTCAGGACAGGTGGAGCGTTGCGCTGGCGGCTGAGTCGCTAAGATAATATAAAAATAGAAAAGGTAAGCTACGGCTGGCGTGCAACCTATGAATGCGTATTCACCCGATAGTGCGCCCCCCCGTTCTCCAGCTTGGACATGTGTGCACCCTGTCCACACACGACGAGTGCGTCGGTGTGGGTGGCTGGCTATCGCCGTCGAGTGGCTGACTAAAGAGGGGTGGTGGTGGGTTTTAAATCGCAGTTTACACTGGCGATACCGCCGACTACAAGGTGAAAGTACTAGGTGTCTAGAGAAACTTGCCTTTTGCGGGAGAGCTGTCGATCGTGGCTTGACGAACCAGGTTGTCGCGCGTGAGTGACGTGAGGCGAGGGCCCATAACCTGGTTCGGCAAGCCACGATCGACAGCTCTGTTAATCCATTTACACACGGAATGGCATGAAGGGGGATAGAACCGCCGCTTCCCGGAACGGAGGTGTACGCCTTATCCAAGTACCGCCAAAAGTCGGTACCCGATAGGAACATATTGTGTATATGAACCCATCGCATCGCATCGCGACTGAGCGGCGAACACCTATAGCGAACACCTATAGGTGGAGGGCCAAGACTCCCCCGGAGTCTAGCGTACACATGTGTCCATTAGCAGTCCTACGGAGGGATATGTAAACACTCCCCCTTAATGGACACACTCCGGCCGGTGCCCTAGTAAACCCCACGTAAACGCGGAGGTCCCATAACCTGTTGAACCATGCAAACACAGTTAGTGTGGACGATAACTTACGCAAACGTAGTTACAGTCACAGTCCCGCAAACGGAACAGTTACGGCGACAACCAGCCTACAAGAGTGGTGTCGGGACAACAAAAGTGAGAGAGCTGTAGCCTATCGACATCTCCGTACCGAGTCAAACAGTTTATCGGTATGTCCGATCTAGACATGTACTAATCATATCTAGAGTAGCTTACAATAGCTATATGCAACTAATATGTATACGCTAATACTTACAACAGTGACGCATGTAGTGTGATGACGGGGAGCAGGAATCGGCGCGGCGGGTCACACCATCATTTCTTTGTGGTGGTCTTCGCTCCGTCGGTGGGTTTAGTTCCGGCTGCCGTTGCTGCTGCTGCTGCGGCCTTGCGCTTGTCGGCGGCTGCCTTCTTGGCCTTGGCGTCCTGTTCGGGTGGCTTGTCCGGAGTGACTCTCGCGAACGCTGCTCCAGCAGCTGCTTTGCTGGCGGCATGTAGGCTGACTTCGAGCGTCCGATCGACGAACGCTTGGCGTAGCTCGTACAGCGCGCTCGAGACCGCGGTAGGGCGTGGGCGGCAGAAACGCTCGTGGGCGAGTTCTGCGAACACTCGGTCCGTATTTGAGCTCGTTTGTCCGCCCTTGGTGAGGCGGAGGAAGCCCAGTCGAGTACGGGCGTCCTCCTCCGTCGCTGTGTGGGTGCGATGACCCGCTCGGATGAGGGCAACGGCCGCTGCATGCTCCGCTGGTAGAGGAGGTCCGGTTGACAGCGTGTCCAAAGCCTCGCTGATTGCCGCGTTGGCGCAGCTGTCGGAGAAGGCATAGCACCCGATGTGGAGGTACTCGTCGTACCCTGCTTGAGATTTTCTGCCGTTGAGGACGCGGGCCGTGTCGTCCGTCAGCGTCCACAGACGAGGTTCGTCGATGTCGCGAGGGGGTCGCTCCCAACCGGCAAGAATGAGTTTACCGTAGGCGGCAAGATCGACGAACTCGGGCTCGTGGAGCTCGGGGTCGTCGTTCAGCAGGTCGATAGGCTGCTCAGGGGCTGCCTTACCACCCTCAGTCGCAATGGTCGCGTCAGGGGGAATGGACTGCTTTTGATTTGGTAGCACGGATGGTCTTGTTAATCTTTCGAGCAGGGCCGGTAAGGCGGTGTTAGACGCCTGAATCTGCTCAGCCAGTCGGAGTTCGAGAGCCGAAACTGCGCTTTGAATCTGTTCGGAAGTACGTTGTTCGATTACAGAGGGGAGAGGGTCGACTCCGGGGGCGGAGGACGACGGCTCAGGCTGCATGTTGTTAGACGGCGACTTAGAACGTGGGGAAGTGTCTCGTGACGCTCGAGTGAGCATGAGACGATGTAAAACTAACACCCTGCTCGACTACGAGAGTCGAGACTACAATTGCGCGAGCCAGCAGGGCGAGCGCAAAGCAGAGAGTGCAAGTGCTCGGGGGTTGCACCGGCTTAAGGGCATGCCGCTAGCTAGTGCTGTTGGGGGCAGGGCATGGGGCGTTGCGCTAGGCGTTTCCTCAGTCCTCGAGGGTTACCTCGAGGACTGGGTGAGACGCGCCGCTTTTACAGTAACGTCTTACCGTTCATGTTTACGTTCTGTCACATATGTAAGTAAGTCTTGCAAACCTCTAGATTTCAAACAATCTGACTATATATATATTTGATTTTACTTTCCTGATGTACACGCGCAGATTGTACTAGGGTTTAGCGGCTAGGGCATGTAGTTGATAGTGGGGCCTAGAGCGTCTCCAGCATAAGAGACCTTGCCTGTAATAAAAATGAATTGCTAGAAGCACGACACGAACGGACAAGGAAAAAGGGAGGGAAACCAAAAGGCAAGAGTGTTAAGAGGATCACGGAATCCAAAGCATGGCAAAATTAAATACTACATTGTGCACAAACCTAGTTGAGTAAACTAAGGAATCTCCCAGGCAATATTGTAAATGCAACACGTGGGGCGACAAGCGCCGCCTCACGCGCCGCTCGAGGAAGCACGGGGACGCTTGCGGCCAATGGCGCGGGTGAAGAGAAGGTACCCCAGCCGTAGCATCCAAGCCGTGGCACGAGAAGGCATCCCATCCAAGCCAAAAACGGCCTCCACACCGCATGCGGCGGCGGACAACCCACGCAAGACGTTGTCCGCGTGAGCAACATGGACGGCGAGAGAAACCAACTCGGCGCCAAGAGGCCAACAACTTGCCCACACGCATCCCTTTAGAGGCGGGTGTTTGCTTGGCCACCTCTGCCAAAAAAGCTGTGGCGTGGCCGCCGAGAGTACCAAATTATGTGACCGAAAAGGGGATGAAGCGGACGATGTCGGGGCGACTTAGACTCCTCAACCCCCTCCGAATACTTCTCGAACTTGGACTTCTCAGCACGGCGCAAAGCGACTTCGGGAGACGGGGGGCTAGAAACGCCAAAAAATCCTGAAACCAAGGCATCAAGAGCAAGTTTTGAGCCTCGGATGCCGTGATATTTCAAGACACCCACATCCGTGGGGAGGCCGTCGTCGCCGTTGGGGAGTTGAACTAACATCGTGGGACTTATGAGAAACTCGACGCCAACCCCGAGAGCGCCAAGAACCTCGGAGATGATTTCCGCAAGGGCCGTCGCTGACTAATGATATGCGGTGTGGACCGAAGCATCTCCGCCGCATCGAGCCAAAGGATGAGCAACATTAAGGGCACGCGCATCATCCGACGTGCTAACACCCGCCGACGCGAACGCACCCGAATAGCTTGAACCGAGACATGAAAATAAGCACAAGCAATGGGGGAGCGAAGAATGGAGAGGATGCGGGAAGAGGGTAGACCGAAGATGCGACAGACCGCGACGCAGAAAACGACGTCGTAGTGCTCGGGGGACTTGTCCCGTAGCTCGCCCATGCGACCCGAAATAGGCGGTTCCGAAGTCAAGAACGCAAGGGCGCAGTGGCCAAGACGAGACGCAAAACCCTAGACTCCGTCCGAGCGTGGTTAGAAAACGTGGGAGCGAGCTTTGCGAAGCGAAGCAAGTTGACTCTCATTGATGTCGGCTTGAAGCTTTGGCATAATGTCCGTGGCCAACGCGGCAAGGGTAACGAGCGAGGGCATGCCATCAAGGGACCGAGCAATCTAGTCGTTGTTTGATCGGGCTTCGGCTACGCAGCATGCGCGAGCCACCGTTGGGGTGGGGGGGGGGGAGGGCATCGCTAAGGTTGTGGTTATGAGGGGTTCGGACTCGATCACAGCGTGAGAACCGCACACGGAATCTAAGCGTGCCCACGACAAAGCGAGTTCTAACGACCACATGGGTTCGTTGTCGCCGTCATCTCCGTCCGGTGCACTAGCCCTGCGGGACATCGATGTGGTCACAGCCATCACTAGCCGTCCGTACATGGTCGGCTCCATCGGAACTTCGTCGTGGGAATCCCCACGCACGCGTTGTAAGAAAACGGATAGCAGAGCCCATTGCAAAACCGGCCGCTCCAACATGGGCCGCATCCGCCAAGGCAGCCAAGTCTCCCACCCCCATGCCTCCAAAAGGTATGGGAATAGATATCTCTAACAAGAGTCGCGGGGGTAGGCTAGCTCCGGGAAGGCCCAATATCTCAGCCACCACATCAAGGGTGGCATTCTTAGCGCCCTCAAGAAAGGTCACGACAGGGTCACCGTAGCCTTCGCCCCTGCCAAGACCACAGGGGTCCGTACGGGCAAAGTGTCCGGAGTGGCGGTTGCAATGTTGATGGATACGAAGCGCAGTGTGAGAGTGCAAGCGAGTTGTTGCAACCCTTGGACGTTCGCCATAGGCATCATACTTGCTTAAGGTCGTTTCGAACACGTCTATGGAAAATCGGATGTACCCATTGGCCCCCCAAACACTTTCTTCCTTTCCGTAGAGACATGTACTCCCCGCATGATATGGCCGTTGGGTATGTTATCGAGAGCATCACCGACACCCAGACGGGAATACAAACAGTTTTTGCGGATGGTCACTGTGAGGCCGACGCTAGCATACGGCTCCGGCATATCGTCGCCAATAGGTACGAGAGACGCAAGGGGTCATGAGAAGTGACCATCGTCAAAATAACCGCAGACAATGGATTATTTCGGGGCAATCGCAGCCAACATTGTGTATACCCGAAAGGCAACTATGGCGAAGAACATGGCCCCGAAATTTCAACCTTGATTTACGCCATGGGTACTCGGAATACGCATATCCGGGCCATGAGCAATAGATGAATCGTTAACGTATAAAGTATATGGGTGGCCTTACAACATCGTAGCGACGCGGAGCAACGGTCGAAGCGCGGGATTTGCTGCAGTTCCTCGAACAAGGGACGCGGCAAGAATTCGTTGAACGCGTTGGATGCGTCGCTTTGCATGTCCGCCATGTCCGGTGAAGCGTCAAGCGCGGCTCGAACCATGAATTGTACGATCTCAACCCCGCCGCGGACGTCAACCCCAAATTGGTGCCGAGCAGCCAACCATTGAGACACTTAGTCACTAATTACGGCGAGAAGCGCGCGATTCGCGAAACGGACTAAAACGGAGCCAATTCCAATCGGGCCCAACGTGCTTTTTGGTCGATAAGTTTGTGCTTTTGTGCGCGTCGTTGTTCGGGATCAAGCTTGTCTAGCGGAATAAGTGTGGCGGAAAGGAGAAATGAGGCAATGCCTTTTGGAACCTGTGCACTCACGATGGCTTCTGCTAAACATGAGAGTGTGCAAGGGGAACCCAACGCGCGAAGAGTTTCAAACCTCCAACCATCGATATGATGACTAGGATTTGGAGGGTATCTAGCAACGACCTCCGTGATATCAACTTCCGAAGTATGGAGTTTGATACGAGGGAGGGAGAAGGGATCCGGCAACACGTCCGCGACATCGTCATCATCTTGTGGGTGCAATCGCGGTAAGTCCTCGTGCACCCTACGACCACTTGCAACGGGGTTGGAGTTTAGGGCCCCCACAGCGCGTCGGTACTCCCCAACCGCAACTAGACTAGCCACCCGGTCGGATACCTTAGCCGAGACGCCGTTACGAGAGGGCTGCGAAGTGAACATGGGGTCGGTGCCGTCCCTTGGATGTGAGGTAGTACCCCGTATATACTCGAAACTTGAGAGGATGGACTAGAAGCGAATCAACTACAGGCAAAAGTGAATGACGGTATAGGTACCTCTATATCGATATTCGTATAAATAATCTTCCAGTAAACTCTACGTACATGGAACTACTAGGAGTGGGGACGTAGCAGTGGCCATTATTAAGCAGTTACCGTAGAGTGTACCGGTGCAATATGTGTACCCGTAACATTGACAGGCGGAGACTCTCTCTCTACATGTACCTACATGTACATGTAGTGATTCCACTTGCATGGATGTATTCCACTTACATCATAAACGCATGCATATTGGTTTGATGAGGACAAATCGCTAAGGATTACCGCCAAACTTGTTTCTCATTCTTTACTTATGTTTGTTATTAGTCCTCAATAATGTTTTTATGAGAAAAAGGAGCGGAGACCACCAGCCAATGTATTGCTTTCCTTTCGCCGTGCTTTGGATTCCGTGATCCTCTTGTCACTCTTGCCCTATTGTTTCCCATCCCACTTTCCGTGTCCGTGCCCATCAAGTTCTTCGTTTAACCAATTATAGACCACCATGCAAGGAGAAGAAAAGATGAGGGAAAAACTAAATCTTATGTTCTGTCTTTAATGGTTATGTATCCATTTATCAACTTGTAAAAAACTTCTACATAATAAAAGTGCACACAAAGATTCAAGCTTTCCTGGCGATGTGCGACGAGAGCAGCACGGCATACAGTGGGCGATTTCTAAACCACCTCGAATTCCCTAGTATTGGCCGGGGATAAAGCAGCGATGATATGGGCGTCCACTTGTGAATAGAGAATTTCGATTGGAGGTGGGATGTCGCCCAATCGTGCGGAACCACGTTGGACCTCAACCGCGTCGCGGCTCCAAAACCAGTATGAGGCCTACACCAACCACCCACGCGTGGCGACTCCAACTTGTGTGAGACTTCAAACACGTGGAAACCTTCACCCGAGTTGCCCGACAGCACGGTACAAGCGCGTCGGTGGTTCGCAAATGAGTGCGTACTTACGAGAGCACGGGGGATGTATTGGACAAGGCTCGCTCGGGGAGGCGTGTGCGAGGGTTGGCAAGCCCGGTGCGAGAGGTTCTCAAGGCGTGCATTCGCGACGGGAAGACATGCACCACCATCGTCAGCGACTTAAAGGCTGGCATGGGGCTGTCCGTGGGCAGGGAGACCGTGCGCAAGTTTGTGAAAGCGAATCTAGCTTGGCGCCTTCGCCCCAAAAAGAAGCATAACCTTACAGCATCAGCCAAACTCAAGCGCGTCCATTTTTGCAAGCAATGCGTCGACAAGAGTTGGGCAAGCGTGGCTGTTTCGGACCCTAAGATTTTCTGGCTATGCCCCAAAGGCGCGGGCGACAAGCGGTGGGTTTTGTGTTTTTTTAGGAAGATCCCCCTACCGTGCCAGCATATCGAAGCTGCACAAAAATGCATGTCTACGCCGCAGCTACTAAAAGGGGCAAGACCAACTTGTTCGTCACAGCGGGCACCACGGGATTCAAGAGCGAGAGCAAGGGTGTGACTGCCAAGGTCTATGTGAAGTTGCTGGAAGAGAAGCTCATTCCGGCATGCCGACAACTGATGGAATGCATACCCATGCCGCTGCGAGACCAACCTTGGGTAATTCAACAAGATAACGCACCCGCTCACACAGCTAAAACTACCCAAACGTGGCTGCACAACCAGTCGGACTTCACAGTGATTGATTGGCCGCCGACCAGCCCGGAATTGTCGTGGATAGAAAACGTTTGGGGCATCGTGGCAAAGCAATTGCAAGCGATGACGACGGATTTAACTGCTAGAAACTTCCAAGACGCGGTTTTCGAAGAGTGGGAAAATTTTGCCACATTCGGCCATGCGAGCATTGTGCACGTCAATTCGGCGCAGGCTGAAAGCTTGCCTTGCTGAGAAAGGCGGGAGCACAAAATATTGACAGGTGCTAAGCCGTTGCGTGGAGACTTTCACAAAGATAACGTAGTGGGAACCACCGGCGCCCATCCCCACACTCTTCCCATAAAGTCCGTTACTAGCGGTACGCATTTAATTACCCGCCACGCGCAGCCGCGATGGCCATGCAATTCGATTTGGGGGTAGAGTAATGACTTTCGAACAACACGCCACGGCGCGTTGTTCACTGACGTGAGCACCTCTATCGGCACGGTCCGATTATTGTGGGCACACACGCTTGATTTGCGGCCGAAATTTTGCAGGCCGAAATTTGTGCGTGTGCATGTTATGCACACCTATATGCGTGGCTCGGTACACGTCGTGTCGCGACAAGCCGGGAGACTACTCGACATTGGGCTCTCAGCATGTTTGCACAATTGCACGAGTATCCGCCGAGTGTGTTGCGCCCGGCCGCCTACAGAGCGGCGATACCGAGAATAGCATATCGTGTGCACTAGGTTTTCTTGCCGAGTGCCGGAAAATACAACCAAGGAGCACGGGCTAGGGACCTATTGGGCTTGAGGGACGGTTGACTTGGAGTGTAAGCACTCTAGTGCGCGCATCGTTGGCCTTTGAAGCTTTCGCATCGTCGGGCGTGAAATATGGCGGGGAGCTTTCAAATTACCCTAGCACGGGCCTTGGTTTGGCATGCGGCAAATGGAACGGCACCATGCCATCATTGGGCATGAAATGGGTAACGCCGTGAATAGACGATATATAGAGCGCTGATTGTTGATCGTATTGGCGGAGCGGGTGTGCGGGTACCACCTGTCCAAGGGTTGCTAGCCCCGCGCGAATGTGACAGATTTTGAAACCCTAAAAACGTTAGTTGGCTGTACGAGGGACTAGATGACATCGGACGGCGGATTTGTCGCGAAAACCGGCCGGTAGGCGTAAACTAAATTGAATATCTACAGTTACTTGGGGGAAGGGCTTCCATTTGCAACTTAGTTTGCTCGAATTGGACACCGCACGGTAAAGTTAGGCTTTTTTAAGCTTTGGGTTTCCGGCCCCTATCCCACCCACGTCAAGCATCTTAACGGCACATGCCATCACACCCACGTGCTCCTTAGTTTGCGGACAACAAGCTGGGATCATAAAAACCGCGTGTTGTATCGCCGATTTCGGGAGTATTCACGAGCCAAAGTGTGGAAAATCCGAAATCCAGGGCGCCCGAATCAGGGTATGCCCCGAAATTGGGGTTGACCCGCAAACCCTAATACGTCAGTTCGTCGCCGTGACGGGCCCCATTTGTGCCCCGCTTCCCCCTAGTTTACTTGACCTTCAACATAAGTTTTGGTCCGCCTTTTCAACGAGCTAAAGTACAGTTAAACCCTAGAAACCCTATACGAGAAACACCCGCCCTACGCGAAAGGCCCTATGTCACTGGTAACGGACTTTATGGGAAGAGTGTATTTTGCGCTGCAGGTTTTTTGTTGAGACACAGGATGGATATCAGTCGTTGTGTCTCTCTCAGAGAGAAAAAACGTCTGTCAATCATTGTCAGAAATTGGTAGCTACAGCAAACGCAGTTTGCTTGACTAACGGGATATATGTACAATGCGACGGGCCGTGCATATCTCTCTTGTCCTATTCGCACTGCTCGCTGGCCAAGTTTCCCCAGCGCGTTGCTTAGCGGCTGTGCGAACTGCGCCCGATGGGTTAGCGGGCCATATGCTACTCACTTGGACAGATGTTAGTGCCGACGTGCTCGTAGAACTCACAAGTCCGGACGACAAAGGAAATTCCGCGGCTGCTTCGGCAACGTTTCGATCCATGTGAGGCGTGGGGTAGCCTCGGGGGACTTGTGCCGTAGCTCGCCCATGCGACCCGAAATAGGCGGTTCCGAAGTCAAGAATACAAGGGCGCAGTGGCCAAGACGAGACGCAAAACCCTAGACTCCGTCCGAGCGTGGTTAGAAAACGTGGGAGCGAGCTTTGCGAAGCGAAGCAAGTTGACTCTCATTGATGTCGGCTTGAAGCTTTGGCATAATGTCCGTGGCCAACGCGGCAAGGGTAACGAGCGAGGGCATGCCATCAAGGGACCGAGCAATCTAGTCGTTGTTTGATCGGGCTTCGGCTACGCAGCCTGCGCGAGCCACCGTTGGGGTGGGGGGGGGGGGGGGGGGGGGGGGGGGGGAGGGCATCGCTAAGGTTGTGGTTATGAGGGGTTCGGACTCGATCAGAGCGTGAGAACCGCACACGGAATCTAAGCGTGCCCACGACAAAGCGAGTTCTAACGACCACATGGGTTCGTTGTCGCCGTCATCTCCGTCCGGTGCACTAGCCCTGCGGGACATCGATGTGGTCACAGCCATCACTAGCCGTCCGTACATGGTCGGCTCCATCGGAACTTCGTCGTGGGAATCCCCACGCACGCGTTGTAAGAAAACGGATAGCAGAGCCCATTGCAAAACCGGCCGCTCCAACATGGGCCGCATCCGCCAAGGCAGCCAAGTCTCCCACCCCCATGCCTCCAAAAGGTATGGGAATAGATATCTCTAACAAGAGTCGCGGGGGTAGGCTAGCTCCGGGAAGGCCCAATATCTCAGCCACCACATCAAGGGTGGCATTCTTAGCGCCCTCAAGAAAGGTCACGACAGGGTCACCGTAGCCTTCGCCCCTGCCAAGACCACAGGGGTCCGTACGGGCAAAGTGTCCGGAGTGGCGGTTGCAATGTTGATGGATACGAAGCGCAGTGTGAGAGTGCAAGCGAGTTGTTGCAACCCTTGGACGTTCGCCATAGGCATCATACTTGCTTAAGGTCGTTTCGAACACGTCTATGGAAAATCGGATGTACCCATTGGCCCCCCAAACACTTTCTTCCTTTCCGTAGAGACATGTACTCCCCGCATGATATGGCCGTTGGGTATGTTATCGAGAGCATCACCGACACCCAGACGGGAATACAAACAGTTTTTGCGGATGGTCACTGTGAGGCCGACGCTAGCATACGGCTCCGGCATATCGTCGCCAATAGGTACGAGAGACGCAAGGGGTCATGAGAAGTGACCATCGTCAAAATAACCGCAGACAATGGATTATTTCGGGGCAATCGCAGCCAACATTGTGTATACCCGAAAGGCAACTATGGCGAAGAACATGGCCCCGAAATTTCAACCTTGATTTACGCCATGGGTACTCGGAATACGCATATCCGGGCCATGAGCAATAGATGAATCGTTAACGTACAAAGTATATGGGTGGCCTTACAACATCGTAGCGACGCGGAGCAACGGTCGAAGCGCGGGATTTGCTGCAGTTCCTCGAACAAGGGACGCGGCAAAAATTCGTTGAACGCGTTGGATGCGTCGCTTTGCATGTCCGCCATGGGTTTTGTGGTATTTTAGGATGATCCCCCTACCGTGCCAGCATATCGAAGCTGCACAAAAATGCATGTCTACGCCGCAGCAACTAAAAGGGTTAAGACCAACTTGTTCGTCACAGCGGGCACCACGGGATTCAAGAGCGAGAGCAAGGGTGTGACTGCCAAGGTCTATGTGAAGTTGCTGGAAGAGAAGCTCATTCCGGCATGCCGACAACTGATGGAATGCATACCCATGCCGCTGCGAGACCAACCTTGGGTAATTCAACAAGATAACGCACCCGCTCACACAGCTAAAACTACCCAAGCGTGGCTGCACAACCAGTCGGACTTCACAGTGGTTGATTGGCCGCCGACCAGCCCGGAATTTTCGTGGATAGAAAACGTTTGGGGCATCGTGGCAAAGCAATTGCAAGCGAGGACGACGGATTTAACTGCTAGAAACTTCCAAGACGCGGTTTTCGAAGAGTGGGAAAATTTTGCCACATTCGGCCATGCGAGCATTGTGCACGTCAATTCGGCGCAGGCTGAAAGCTTGCCTTGCTGAGAAAGGCGGGAGCACAAAATATTGACAGGTGCTAAGCCGTTGCGTGGAGACTTTCACAAAGATAACGTAGTGGGAACCACCGGCGCTTATCCCCACACTCTTCCCATAAAGTCCGTTACTAGCGGTACGCATTTAATTACCCGCCACGCGCAGCCGCGATGGCCATGCAATTCGATTTGGGGGTAGAGTAATGACTTTCGAACAACACGCCACGGCGCGTTGTTCACTGACGTGAGCACCTCTATCGGCACGGTCCGATTATTGTGGGCACACACGCTTGATTTGCGGCCGAAATTTTGCAGGCCGAAATTTGTGCGTGTGCATGTTATGCACACCTATATGCGTGGCTCGGTACACGTCGTGTCGCGACAAGCCGGGAGACTACTCGACATTGGGCTCTCAGCATGTTTGCACAATTGCACGAGTATCCGCCGAGTGTGTTGCGCCCGGCCGCCTACAGAGCGGCGATGCCGAGAATAGCATATCGTGTGCACTAGGTTTGCTTGCCGAGTGCCGGAAAATACAACCAAGGAGCACGGGCTAGGGACCTATTGGGCTTGAGGGACGGTTGACTTGAAGTGTAAGCACCCTAGTGCGCGCATCGTTGGCCTTTGAAGCTTTCGCATCGTCGGGCGTGAAATATGGCGGGGAGCTTTCAAATTACCCTAGCACGGGCCTTGGTTTGGCATGCGGCAAATGGAACGGCACCATGCCATCATTGGGCATGAAATGGGTAACGCCGTGAATAGACGATATATAGAGCGCTGATTGTTGATCGTATTGGCGGAGCGGGTGTGCGGGTACCACCTGTCCAAGGGTTGCTAGCCCCGCGCGAATGTGACAGATTTTGAAACCCTAAAAACGTTAGTTGGCTGTACGGGGGACTAGATGACATCGGACGGCGGATTTGTCGCGAAAACCGGCCGGTAGGCGTAAACTAAATTGAATATCTACAGTTACTTGGGGGAAGGGCTTCCATTTGCAACTTAGTTTGCTCGAATTGGACACCGCACGGTAAAGTTAGGCTTTTTTAAGCTTTGGGTTTCCGGCCCCTATCCCGCCCACGTCAAGCATCTTAACGGCACATGCCATCACACCCACGTGCTCCTTAGTTTGCGGACAACAAGCTGGGATCATAAAAACCGCGTGTTGTATCGCCGATTTCGGGAGTATTCACGAGCCAAAGTGTGGAAAATCCGAAATCCAGGGCGCCCGAATCAGGGTATGCCCCGAAATTGGGGTTGACCCGCAAACCCTAATACGTCAGTTCGTCGCCGTGACGGGCCCCATTTGTGCCCCGCTTCCCCCTAGTTTACTTGACCTTCAACATAAGTTTTGGTCCGCCTTTTCAACGAGCTAAAGTACAGTTAAACCCTAGAAACCCTATACGAGAAACACCCGCCCTACGCGAAAGGCCCTATGTCACTAGTAACGGACTTTATGGGAAGAGTGTATTTTGCGCTGCAGGTTTTTTGTTGAGACACAGGATGGATATCAGTCGTTGTGTCTCTCTCAGAGAGAAAAAACGTCTGTCCATCATTGTCAGAATTTGGAAGCTACAGCAAACGCGGTTTGCTTGACTAACGGGATATATGTACAATGCGACGGGCCGTGCATATCTCTCTTGTCCTATTCGCACTGCTCGCTGGCCAAGTTTCCCCAGCGCGTTGCTTAGCGGCTGTGCGAACTGCGCCCGATGGGTTAGCGGGCCATATGCTACTCACTTGGACAGATGTTAGTGCCGACGTGCTCGTAGAACTCACAAGTCCGGACGACAAAGGAAATTCCGCGGCTGCTTCGGTAACGTTTCGATCCAGTGAAATTTGGTTGGACCCAGGCCGTGTTGTTCTAACACCGCCCAACGAGACTCCCATACCAAGTACGACCCTTTCTCACCTGAACCCTATTATTCACAAGTTCCGGAAGTCGGGAAATTTCACACCGGTGTCCAAGACACCGTTTGGACGCAACTCTGCAAGAATCACATGCTTTTTGCCATTTCTGTTTAAGCACAGCCCCTCGTCCGCCGTTCTTCCTCCGTGGGCTACGAGTTGAAGTTGTTGACGCTGTAGGAGCGCCCGTACCACTGACAGAGGTATACCTTTTGTGTTCTCCCGTTTATCGTCCTTGTCAGGAAGACAGTAGTGCTTGCTGAGGTATATCGTCCTGAAAAAACAAAGTGAATGTTTGTTGGGACATCAGGTCTACTTGCATCACATCGCGATCTATGACGGCGTAAACTCTGCCGACCTCTGCGGCGGTGCCAATTTGGAGGGCCGTGATGCGTTGTGGTCTATCGGGGCTGAGTCGAGACGCACCCCCACTTTCTTCCCGGATGGCTACGGGATTCCTGTTACTGCCAGTGTCAACAACCTGACGATATCTTGGGCAGCCAACATTCACCTTATCAGAACAGAAGGAGTTCCGCACGTGTGCACCCGCCCCCCTTCCCCACGCACAAAAGCCCTATCTCCCAAATACCATCTTTTAACCCACCCGCGCAGTACCCACCCCTAGTCTCCCCCGCCGGCTCTCACCCTCCAACCGCTCCTCTCGACTCTCGCCGTGGCAAGGTACTACAGTGAGTGGCTCGATTATTGTCCAAACTTACTGTGCGAAACGTCCGGTCTTCACGAAACCCGAATGGTTTAGCGCGGTGGCTGGCGTTCGCGCCGAGGGGCTCTTGATTGTCGACAACCTCGCCGCAGAGGACCACATGAGTTAATATTTACACAATTCAAAATATCTAACTACATATTATAAATAAAGAAGAAAAGTAATGATATCGCCAATTTCTTTGTCCATCTGCAGTGTCCCAGAATAAGATAATAATGCTGGCTTATCCTTTCTGATGGTAACATTTGTTACTGCATGCATTCATGTTTGGTGTCGCACACTATGCTGATGGTCCTGTCATGTCTGATGTTGTGAAGGTGAAGCACTGCATCGAGTGCCATTGCTCCACCGTCACTGGTGATGACGCTGGCGGCGGGTCTGAGGCGTGCTGCCCGGACGGCTCGCTCTGTGCGGGCATGCACCGAGGAGAAGGACCGCATCATGATGGCAAGCAGGACACTGCCAAGCCTTACCACGTCCAATACACAATGTGGTATGACCCCTATGACGGCATGGACACCACGCCCGAGGAACCGCAGTCACCTGCTCAAGCGCAGAAACATGTCCGTTACCACACACTGGACGCCTCTGCGTGTCAGTTGGAGTGGAACGTGCCAGCCACCTGCCCCTGGAGGTTCAAACATGCAGGGACAGCGCCAGGCACAGGGCCGCTTCCCCACCGTGGGCTGAGGGGAAGCGGGCGCTACTTCCCCTTCGATTTCCTGCTGCCAGATGTGGACGACCTTTCCCTAGCTTGTGTCTCCGTCATGCGCTGGAGGCTCCAGTGGCAGTATGATGGGAGAGTGGTGTTTGGGAAGGGTCATCTCCACATTGGGGGCATCGACCTATCACTGTACCGCGAGCCCTCACACCCACCTGCAACACCCCAGCCGCAACAACAATTGCAGTTGCTGTGCCGAACTTCCGCTGTCTATGGAACTGGCTGGCAGGGACACAAAGGGAGTGATGTCGCTAGGGATAGACTGCCTTTTGATCAACCTGCAGGTAATGAAGAGGGCTATGTCGTGGAGGTGTCCACTTGTCAAGACAGTTTTCTCCTGCGGAAGGGGGATATGCTGGTTGTGGAGGCCAGGTACCATGCTGCTCCAGGGTTTGAAGGCGTCATGGGCCTCATGGACCTTGCGGTTCTTCCACTAGATACCCCATCGAAGGGAGACTTCGCAAACATATGACATAGAGCGCTACCAAACGATCGCCCCAACGGTATTACCACAATAGGTATGGTTGACCTATCGAGTGTATCTTAGGTTTGGTTGTCTCTGAAGTGTGCACGGCACGATGTGCCTAGTGCAGTGGGCAAGAATATGCACTCGATCGCAAATCCGCCCTGCAGCAAAATAAGGAAATTGTTGAAATATAAGGCTAGCAAAAACTGTAGATATGCGTGCCTGCTGAATGAAAACCACGTACAGTCCTCCACAAAGGTCCGGACAAGAATTCGCACCTTCGCATGTGAAAACTGTAATCATGCGTGAATTTTACTGACAACTCCTCTAAAATCCCAGGCAATGCTTTGGCGCCCAAGATGGAATGCGCCGACAAATACGGGGGGAGAAATCAAGCTCCACTTGTGTGCTTGGGCCTATCGCCCCCGTAGTCGTGCGATACGCTCTTTCAAACAGCCGCCATGGGGTCAGACATAAAGAGTAACGGGCTCATAGCGCCGTAATATGAATGATTGTGCGACGGCCGCGCAAATATAATGCACATGCGACGGAAGGGGGGGGGTGTTGGGCATGCCGCTGTGGGGGAAACGCACGAAATCGCATGTGGAGACACACCACCGATATGTGCACAACCCAAGGGCAATGCGCGTTCGGTCACAATTTTCAAATGATAGTAGCTTACTCATAAGAGCTCAAAACTTTTTGAAACATGTACCGTTGAACGCATCTTTTCAATGCACGTTGCACTCATTTACTCCCGAGTTCCAAAACTCACAAATTGATTTTCTGCGAATTTTTTTTCCGGGATACTCCGACAAGGCTAGGCCGCAATGCCAATAACACCCGTCGAATTCGGCTCACTTCATAATGAAGCGACTTTTTGCGGAGTTTGTCGATATGCATTTACCAATTCTTCATCCATGTAGGTTAACACGCCCAATTCCCGGCTTGTGCAACGCGTGGGGCATGTATGTGTGGTTGGTTGGCATAAGCACATACCCAAGGACTCCAAACACCACCGTCAACGTGATGCGTCCCAAACGGCCAAGTTGAACCTCGCCCCTTGCCAAACCAATCGCCCTCGCCCGTTTATAGCGTGCAACATTTACCCAATCCTGCAAATTTGGGTTTTAACTCGCTTGTTAAAATATATCACCCATGCATGTAGCGTGAACTTCCATGCTCCATTCACACACCCGCAAACCAAGCCTCGCGCTTTGAAAACGGCATCCGCGCCTCAAAACCCCAAGTTCCAAAGCATAGAGTTAAGTGACTCACTCAACAATATGCAGCTTGGTATGAGTGCTTGAGCAATGCCCGAGCGTGGCGCTCAGAACAACGTGTATAGTTAAGACAATTTTCTGGGAATTTATGGGCTCGATTCGACAAACTACAGTGGCACCACTCGCTTTAAGCTCATGTCTAACCATACCAATTGACAGCCAACTACACTTGGGTGGTACTTGAGTGTCGTCGTCGTGCTTGATGTGATGAGAGGGGCGCGCTTGTTCTGGACTAGCTTATATGTAGCCTAGTGCATATCCGGACTTTTGTGGAGGAGTGCAAAATATGAATAGAGCATTTATCATTCCGGTAAAGAAACTACACATAGAGAAAATGAATGTGTACTTTCATACCTTACCCAAGTAAAAGGTATCACGAAATCAAAGGTGTGTTGATCATCTAAACTTAGCTTCTCTGCCACCAAATGATAATGGCTTACCAACTATGAACTCGTAATAAGAGAGGTGCCATCTATGAAGTTGTCAATAACTGTGAACAATGCGCTATATTTACAAACGATGAACATCAGTAGCAATGTTGGAACAATAAGTGCCAATCTATTGAAATCAGAAATAACCTAGCGCGGTATTTATGAACAAGGTTCATGAATCACTTGCTGATTTCGAATGCAAAAGATCTCGTGAACACCTTGTGAAGCCGAAGCAGATTACATAATAGTGCGCACATGTATACTTGCCAAGCCTCGGCTATGGCGTACCCCATAAAGTCAACTTGCATGATAGCCAAAAGCGCATATGATGGTAGCAAGTAATGAACATAGAATTGTAAATCCCTTCTTTATAACCAAATTCACCGTCGTCTGCACGGCAATACCCCCGCATGAATTACGCTCAGAAATGTTCCTACGGCCAATATTATGTTGTTGTGGCAGAGAGAATATGAGGGCTAATGACAATTCGCAACAACTTTCATGCCGTCACATCATTTACCAGAGACGGCACATTTCTTTTCTTTTTTCAATATTCCACCTAATTAGGCTACCTCTCCCCTCCCGGGAATGGGAAGAAAAGGAATCCCTTTGCTCAAGATGGCACACGGCAGGCGCTCAGGCCTCCGCGCTAGATTTACCTCTTGTCCCCGGTCCTTTGCCATCTGTTTTCCAACGCCTATTTGATCGTGCCCAATCCGCCCGCTATCCCCCAATAGTTTACGCTTCCAAGAGAGCGCCATTTTAGGATTTGTACCGTCGCAATAACCCTAAGCACACCATTTGAGGCATTTATATCGATGAGTGGATACCAACTAGGGGAGGAGTTGGTCGAATACATGGATCAAGTCGCCGTCCTCAAATTATGTTGTGTACGAAATTGTATCCGAAACCCGCCGTACCGGGGTTTCCGGCGGCGGGTGATCATGAGGACCTCCGCCGCTAGACCGTGCCACTCCCCCGGCTACGATTCTCCTCCGGCATGCTTAGAGTCGTGCCGGAGGAGAATACCCCATGGGAAGCTAGGCATCTACATGGCAAGTCGTCGTCGTGCGAGCGCCATGCTATGGCGTTGCTTCCCTGTCGTCCGCCGCCAACTCCAACACCCGCCTTCCGCCGCAGATCCGCCCGCACCCTTCTCGCTCCCAAAAACGCATGAGGTAATGTTTCCAGTCGCCGCCCGCCGATAGAGCAGCGGCGGTGGCCCTGGAGGGGGGTGCCCTCGCATGCCCGTCGGCACTCACCCCCACATTCTTGTGGTGGGCGGCGCTCATAACCCTATAGCCTTGCAAAGCTTGGCAAGGTTTGGGGCTAGGCGGGGTAAAGACCAGCACCTACGATCCGCGTGATCCGCAGATTTCGGGCAACCTCGGTACGGATGTCTTTTTAGAATATTATTAGTACAACTAGCGCAAAGATCTTCAGCTCGGCCCGTCCGATATGTTTTTTCGCGATTGAATACTCCTAAGATACCTTCCCATTTGGGGGGGGTGGGGCATGTATCTTTGAAATCTTTTCTGGCGAGGAGGGTACGGGCGGTCGGGCGGATCAACAGTTGGTTGAGGGCGTTGGAGCTAGCACCGAAATAGTCGGGAAGTTGCACACGGGAAGGGCGCTCGTCATAGCATAAAGAGGACAGTCGTGACGGGAAGAGCGGTGTCGTGATTAGACGGTGAGAAGCCGCTAAATGACATCCACTTGTTTCTGGTGCGCCGGTAAAGCACACGTCTAATACGCAGAAGGTCGCGGGTTCGATACCCGGTGAGTCCGATAATGGTATCTAAGCGTGTCACGGCCCGAGATGAACCCCCACCTTTCTCATTGGTTTCGGAGCCCGCAACCTTTCGCGTATTAGGCATGCGCTTTGCCGGTACACCGGAAAAGAATGGATGTCATTTAGCGGCTTCTCACCATCTAATCACGACACCGCTCCTCCCGTCACGAAAGTCCGCACGCCTAATACGCGAAAGGTTGCGGGCTCCGAAACCAATGTGGAAGGTGGGGGTTTATCTCGGGCCGTGACACGCCTACATACCATGATCGGACTCACCGGGTATCGAACCCGTGACCTTCTGCGTATTAGGGGTGCGCTTAACCGGCTCATTGAAAAAGCATAGTTGTCGTTTAGCGGCTTCTCACCATCTAATCACGACAAGCGGCGAGGTCTGGCGGCGGCGGTTCTCGAAATCAGCCGCCACCGAAAAATCAAGTGCGGAGGGTTGGAATAATTTTCGCACCCCCGCGGCCTTTTGGATCCGGCCATTGCGACCATGAAGTACGCTCTAAGGCTAGGGATCAGCCATCGATACATCAGCGAGCTGGATAGGATAGGATAGGATAGGATAGGATAGGGATCAGCGAGCAAGACATCGTCGATAGTATCATCATCACCCGTTGATGGTGTCATCGATGTGCTATGTTGTGACATTGACATCGACATGATGACAATACTGCCATTATGTCGATGCCATCAATTGTCAAAGCCCAATGTGTTGAGATATCATCTGGAATGTCGATACATCGGCGATAATGTCGGCTATCGTGCCATCGATGTCAACATCCCAAAATAAGGACACCATCAACATCGACAATCCGAGATATCAATACCATCAACATTGACATTTCAAAATATCACTACCATCAACATCGACAAAAATCACTTGACCCCTATAGCCTTACTACGCTACCGCTGCCCAATATCGCTAGATGCACCTAACATTAGAGTGCGCGCCCGGGTTAGCGCGGAGGCTCGTACTCGAACAAGGGTGCTCGATGGACGTGCGAATGCTGACATGATGGTACAATTACTGTCCGGCTTTCCAACTCGTACCCTGATACAAGCACAGAAATAGCCGGGGAAATTACCGGGAAAAATTTTCAGCGCGGCGGCATGAGCGCTACCTTCTTTTTGCTTGGCTATCTCGGTCCCCCTACCTGCCCTGGATGTGACGGGGGACCTCGACAAGAAATGGGAGGAGCGACACCGACTTTGGGACGTGGCTTACGGGATGCGACAGCGGGATCGACGAGCGCCCACGTGAGGAGGGGTTTTCCGCTAGCCTTTCCCCTCATACCTTGAGCAATACTGAAGTCACGAGCTAAATTAGGTTGGCCCGTCGCCACTCGAGCGCCGATCGGCCTAGGCCGGTCGGTCCCCCATTTCAGAAGGAGCGGGCCGGGCATTGTGAAGTTCGAGCAGCAGTTTCATTTTATTGCATTTCTTTACCAATGGGTTTATTTTTAGATCTTCCTCTCTTGATTATAAAATCATTTGTGTTTTTACTCTTACAGCGGGGGGACTGTGGCAATTACTATGGTTGCTTAAAGTGTTTTTACCTCCGAGGAATGTTCGCACACATCGCAGATAGGTATGTCGATAGGAGTGCATGGTCGAAGAATACCCGGCTCAATCTTTCCTCTGAAGTGTCCTAACTGCTAAATGGCTGAGCAACTGATATGGCCGTTTGACAACAACCGGTACAATTTGCCGGTATTGTTGTAAATCATTTCCGTTTTGTTTTCAGTCCCACAGCAACACAATATTATAGAGGGGAATGTGGTCTTGAAAAGGAATAATGGACAAGCTTATTAGCGGTAGATCTTGGCGTTGGTAGTGCCAAATGTACTATTTGTAAAAGCCCTCCGTATATGGCTTTACCGAGAGTTGTTGATCGCGCGGGTCGCTCCTGTCGGCTCACCCCGCCGGAACCCCTACCGTGCCATGCATGGCACGGCTACGGGGTTACGAGCCCCCACCCACGAGGAGGTGGGGGTGAATCCCGACAGGCAAGTGAGCGCACCCCCCTTTTGGGCCGCAGCCGCTGCGCCGCCGGCGGGCATCGTAAGACTTGAGTGTGACATAAAGGGCACGCTACACATGTTGCATGAACACACGGCATGCATCACCAAGAGAACGCCGATAGGGAATCGACGTAAATTGTCGATCGAACGTATACGCCGTCATGTGGTCGCATTGCTCACGACAGAGATTTGAAAATACATTAAACGAGTATATCCATATTGTTTTACTTTTTTTTTGCACAACTTGGATATGGGACTAGCATGTTAACCCTCACCGGCACCCTCTATCTATGGGCGGTGTTTTGCAAGCACAATTGCTAGCACAATTAGATCATACGCATACCCGGATAGCGTTCTAACGAACATTTACAAACATTAATAATTTGAACAAATGGTTACACGTTGGTCGTGCCGGCCCCACAAGGGGGCCGGCTATGGTGACTAGAGGAGTTGGAAGAGAGAGATGGCGGCCGGCGAAGGTACCAGCAGGGCCGGCCGATCGCCACTAATAGGGAATAGAGAACCGCTGATAGGCGCTCGCCGGCGGCGCAGCGGCGGCGGCCCCGGAGGGGGGTGCGCTCGCAGGCCCGTCGGCATCCCCTCACCTCCCCGTGGTGGGCGTTGGAAACCCCGTAGCCGTGCCATGCATGGCACGGCAGGGGACTAAGAGGGCCGACAGCTCGATCCGCAGGATCAACAACTGTCGGGAAAGCCATGTACATGGGGCTTTTGAAAAAATCAATTCTGTGCAATACCGGCACCAAGATCTCCCGTTCGGCCCGTCCCATATGATTTTTCGCGGTCAGATACTACACAATACAGTCATTCTTCGAGGGGTGGGGCATGTACTTGAGGAGCGTTTGATGGCGAAGAAGGGTACGGCCGGATCATCGGTGGGAAGAGGGTGTTGGAGCATGTGGTGGCTAGACGGGAAGCAGCGCCAATAAAGGGCGCTCGCTAGCCGTCGACTAGCCATGTGCCAGTCGAAACTTTCCGGGGGTTGAGGCAAGACATGGCACAGGCCGGTGGCCGGTCGCATGCGGAAGAGCGGTTATGTCGGGCTGCGGCGATCCTCATGATCAGCCGCCGCCAGAAAGCCATGTACGGAGTGCTTTTTCGGAAACTAAACTAATGTCCGTACCCTGCGTCGAGCTGGTTGGGGAGCAACACCAGGGCAGGGCGCTCACTAGCGAGCCGCTACGTCGACAAGCTACATCTCCCGGGGGGAGGAGTACGCTTGGGCGGCAAGGAGACCGGTCGCGACATAAGGAGCGACACGATATGGCGACGACGACCCTCCGGGTCGGCGCCGCTGGAAAACCCCGTACGGAGGGTTTAACTAATTTCCGTGCACCCGCGGCCCGATGGATCCGCCTACGGTGACGTGCCCCCCCCCCCCCCCCCCCCCCCCCCCCCCCCCCCCTCTTCGACACCCACTACCCCGACAGACCAACAACCTCTTGAGTGTGGGGCCGGGTGAGCGCGGAGACCCCCGCTCAACAAAGGTTGCTCGGTGGACGCGCGATCACAGGGGGAAGGGTACGGACGCAGGCCGGACTATCTGACAGGTACCCGGGTACCAAACAGAGGAAAAACCGAGGAAATGAGAGGGGAAATTTCAGGCGTGGAGGCATAAGCGCCCATTTTTTCTATGTCGGTGTGTCTCGGTCCCCCCCACTTGCCCTCGAGGTGACAGGGGACTTCGACAAGGAGGACCGTCGCGTCGGTAGACGCGGCAACGACCTTGGTGCGGGGCTTACGAGATGCGGCGGCGGGATCGACGAGCGACCACGCGAGGAGGGGGTTTTTGCCAGCCTTTCCCCTCCTATCTTCGGCAAGACCGAAGTCACGCGGGAGCTAGATTAGGTTGGCCCGTTGTCCCTCCCGAACGCCGACCGGCCTAGGCCGGTCGGTACCCCGGTTCGGTGGGAGCGGGCCGTGCATCGTGAAGGTCGAGCAGCAGTTTACTTTTGCATTTCTTGACAAGTGGATTTATTTTTAGATCTATTTTTTGATTACAAAATTATTACGTTGTTACTGATTAGGTGGGGGGGCTGTGGCGATTGCTGTGATTGCTTACAATTTTTTAACTCTTGAGGAACGTCGACACACAGTGAAGCTAGGTGTGTCGATAGGAGTACATGGTCGAAGAGACCCGAGCCCAACTTGCTCATAAGTCATAAATGGCTAGGTAGAGTGGCCCGATAGATGGCCTCCGGTCCAGTTTACCGGCTCGCTGTGAACAATTTTCAATTTACCGCTGATAGCATAACACTAAGTACTAAGATTACAAATACCTACCTTGTACGTAAGCACTAGGCAACGGGATGCTAGTGCTAACGCCTCCCCTTCACGTAGCCGAGGTCCTGACGTCGTCCCAGCTTGCGTCGAGGAAGGTGCCATATGGGTCGAAGGTGTAGTGCTTGTAGCGTGTGTCTCGGGCCGGGTAGGTGTAGCGACATGCGCTCACAAGAATGTACCGCTACCGGCGAGTTGCCGATAAGAAGCGGTTTCAAAGGCACTGCGTAATGTACTATTCTGGCATGTAGCGGGAAAAAACTGTCCACGGGTGAATTAGCCGACGCATGAGAGCGACCGGCGAGGAAGAAGCAAAGCCTCCATGGTTGTTAGGAGTGTGTGGACACGCAAAAGCATAGACATGCGCTGCTCGTGTTGACTCCCCCCTTTCGCCGTGGGAAAGGTAAGCTCCCCGCTAAGTTAGGTGAGCGTTGCGGCTTTGCCTCGGGAAAGATGTAACTAAAATACGTACGGGCCGAATTTTCGCGGGTTGGTTTTAAACAACTAGATCCGGTCGAGAGCATCGGTAGGCTGAAGGCTAGGTGAGACTGAAAGCTTGGTGGGGCAAGCGTGGCGCCGGGCGCTTTACACACGCCCTTCTCCTTTTTAAAGTGAGAGATGATAGGACAATCGCGGACACCCAGCTCGAAGGCGAAGCGTGGTGTCGGTTGGACGATGAATTTCTGGCGTGGCGCCGAGCGCTTTACACACGCTCTACTCTTTTTTTCGTGGCAGTAGGTAGGACTAGCGTGGCGCCGGGCACTTTACACACGCTATTCTGTAGTGTAACTTGGTGGAGGGCCCATTACCTCTCGGAATCGGGAACGGATAGTTACACGTAGGTCGTGCCGGCCCCAGAAGGGGGCCGGCTATGGTGACTTGAGGAGTGAGAAGAGAGAGATGGCGGCCGGCGAAGGTACCGGCAGGGCCGGCCGACCGCCACTAATAGGGAATAGAGTACCGCCGATAGCATAACACGAAGTATTAGGATGACAAATAGCTACCTTGTACATAAGCACTAGGCAACGGGATGCTAGTGCTATCAACGTCCACTAAGATTGCTAAGGGGTCTAGGAGAGCTCAGCCAAAGCAGCGGGACGACCACCGTCTCCATACCCCCATGGCCGCAGAGAGGTAGTAAACATGAACCATGTGGACATCATGGGGATGCAATAATACGAGTTGGGCATGAAATTATGATGCCACGATCAGTCTTCCTTTCCTCGGCCGTACACGCAAGGCCCCCGGCGCGAGCGGAAGCGTCCCCCACCGGCGCAGGACGTGAGACTCTCCCCACGCGCTCGCCGCCGCAGCGTCAAATATTAAATGATGACGCCGTTGTGAAAAGTCAAATCATACCAGGCAATTCGTCATGCTTAGCCTATCTACATGCCGCGAGGTTTTAGTAGAACTCAAAATGTGCCCCCTTTTTGAACCGGAGATCCCGCCCTTGGATTGTGCTACGTGTCCTTCCATTATAGTGTCCTATCTTTTTGAAAAGTGGGGAAAACTTTTAGTTCAGCTATCTGCTTGTCAAAATTGCGTTGGAAATGCATTTTATGAATTAAATATTGATAATCTTCCTTTTGCACCTCTTGTTCTTCAAATGGTTCCTTTCGCCGTCCAAGTCGCCCACGCGGACGTCTTGCACGAAATGTCCGCCGCTACGGACGATGAGCAGACCGCTTCTCCCTCGACTGGGATGAAATCTCCTGCCTTTGTGCTCTTCACCCGCGCCATGGAACGCATACAAGCGTCTCCGCCGCGTTTCCTCGCGCGGCGCGTCCGGCACCGGCAGTCGCCTCCACGTGTATCGTTTTCATCGTCGCGTCGGTGTTCCTCGTGTTCTCCTATGTTTTTCTCTTCTAAGTCTGTGCACAATGTAGTGCTTCACTTCGCCGTTTCTTGAATTCCGAGACTCTCTTGTCACTCTTGCCCTCTTGCCCCCCCCCCCCCCCCCCCCCCCCCCATTTCCTTTGCCTCGTGTCCATATTTTTTTTTGTAATTCCATTATATTTTTTACTATTTAAACTGTAATAAAATAAACGTTTATATAGTATAAAGACATCTGCTGAATTGATCGAAACCACAATACCCGAGCAGTAGGGCATGTGCTTGTACCCGTAGGCCCGTCACAATTTCAAGGACGATGCGGGGGCGATGTGGGACGGGCACTTCCTAGCACGCTAAAACCTAGCTTTGACTGCATCGCAGTTTATTTCCATTCAACACGACTCACTCGCAAGACGGCCCCTCCTCGTTGGTTCGAATTAAGGCTTGTACTGGAGGGCATCCGCTGTGGCCGTGTGCCGAGCTGTAGATGTGGGAGACATAGCGCCATACGCCGTCTCAGAGGGGTACACTTTTGATTCACCCGAAACCTTTTTGTGTGTGTACCAGTCCGAACACCCATACAGCACCACCGCAAGAGCTTCCCTGCTATTTATGCATATCTGAGTGTTCAAGTATTTCTTTCAGCCTATTCTCCAGGGTTGGCAATCCATCGAGCCAGCCAGGAGGTGAATAATCCGTAGAGGGGCAATGACTCCACTCCGGGAGGCCGTACTCGCGCTCTCCTCAAGGCCTTTCGTAGCTTTGGCCGGGGGTGTGGCAGTCGCTGGAGCCGCAGCGGTGCTGCTCTTCCCGCGCGCGCTCCCAAAGTTCGACCTAGTACTGCCCTGGAGGTCAGGGACGGCGATAGCGCGGTTAGGAAGTAACGGAAAGGATCACCGGTACCTGGGATACGCGACTTGCGCCACCCTACCCGGCCACCCGTGGCTGTCACTGCTCGCTGGCGTCAACTCGAAGAGCCGAAGGGACTTTCGGAGATTCGGAAAGGTCAGTCGACGTCTTCTTCATCCATGCCCATCTCGCTAGCTCGCGGGTCGAGATTACTCTTATGTCCTGAATTGTATGGGGGTTAAAAATGTTTTATGAGAGCGGTATTTTGAAACACGCAGGAGATAGAGCATCAGCTGAAGCAGTGCGAGGGCTTCGTGGGCCACTTCCGCTGCTGGAGGCCCCTGCGGAACGAGTTTGTGTGGGTCACGATATGGGAGTCCAAGGTGAGGAATGGGCAGCGGCAGGGGGTGTGACCCGTAGGCATGCATGCGCGGAAGGAAGGGGGTGGGCGAGGGTGTTTGAAAAGGGGTAAAAAAATGGGACACAACTCTGTTATCTGAGGCGACAGACTGCTGCACGTATTGCAGGATGCATTGCTGCACGATTTTTGGACAGAGGGTGCGCACCGTAAGGCGATGGCCTTCTACAAGCTATACGGGATGAGTGGGGGCAAGAAGGCGCCCTTTAACTTCAAATTCTCCTGCACTCACAACGACATAGAGTACATCACGCACGACTACGGCAACACGATTGGATTCTGGAAGGCTCTGCGGGCGAGCATGCCTGCAAACTTCAAGGGAGCCCTGCTGGCCAGCGAGCCGAGCATGTACCGCCCCTCCTTCTCCCCCCACCCTAAACACGTGCAAGGTGAATCTGATGATCATAGTGATAGTGAATGAGGGTTGCGCAATATCCTACGTGACACCTCACCTGGTTCTAGTCATTGGTTATTATTCATTCATGCACACACTCGAAAGCAGCAATTGCTTCGCCCAGCGAGCCCAATTTTCGGCACGTATGCAGCATACTGTGCTTTCCGTGAGAGATGTAAACTGTGGGATCCTATTTGGCTTCAGAAAGAAATGCCATTCGGGCAGAATGCGATTTGGGCACTGAACAAATACAGCCGTCTAGGAGCGAGATGGTGCGGGTGCATGGGGACCAGAGCTGTTTTGGTTGGTTGGATTGATTGGTTACTTTTGTCTCTGAATTTTTTTTCTAGGAGAGTACACCCGTTGCACACTGCGGATGAGGGAGCAGTGCAAAGGGATGCGTACCCATAGAAGGATGACAGGCGGACAGCCACCTCTCCACCCTATTCCATGCCGGCCAGCGAAATACCGTAAACGCATGTAACTTAGGCTGAGACTCTAAACTTCGTCTACCTTGTCTCATTTTGCATCCCACCGTACCGGACAGGACCACTTTCCTTTCTGCCTACACAACTAGCAGCAATTCACATCCTTTCAACGCCCTAATCAACTACCTGAAGCAGAGCGTGAGCTCACTTCCGCAGCGTCACGCACGGGTTTGTGTCGCCAAATTGGTGGACACACTGGTGCTCGAACGACCACTGGTGGGTGTTGCTGCTACCAAAAGCCTGCCTCGCCATAGTCTTGAGCCTCCTAGCGCTGGACAGGTGCACCTTTTGGAAGTAGTACGACGTCGACCACGAAAATCCGTAGATAGTGACACGGCCACAAAGGTTGAGCGCAAGCGCAATGCCCATGAAGCCTGCAGTTCAATGCCGCCACTTCAGTGGACTGCCATCAGCCATGTATGCATGCCACGACCCAAACAATTGGTAGGTTCTCACCTGAGGACCAGTTGGGGTGTGCGCCGGTAATAAGCCTGCCCCACAGCCCCCGCCTGTAAGCCTCATACTGGGGGGAAATCATCACTCGGCGACATGGATTCCTGCGGTGGGAGACATGCACCACCTCAGTCCCTGCATGGACTGACAAGTGGAGAGTAATCCGTAAAGGATGGCAGAGGGGGGGGGGGGGGGGGGGTTCACATGACTGCCGTTTGGCTGGTCAGACGCTCTGCCGTTGCTCTGTCCCTCTCATAGAACCCTATCCTAGGCCGAACAAGACACGTTTCCCTGTGCAAATGACATTTTTTTGTGAAGCAAATACCAGTTGGGTGTTTCCATTTCAAAGGGGGGCAGTGGTAGGTAGCATTGCTGATGGCAAGGGAATCGATGCATATGCATTACATGTTACCACGGCTGTGCCTACCGTGAGCCGTTCTCGCTGAAAAAGGAGAAACCTGAGTTTGTGATGCGGATGTCCGTCCTACTTCCGACATGGAGCTCGAAACCTAGAAAATTAAGCATAGGGGGTAAGGGACGGATCTGAGGGATAGATAAGCTACAGGGTAACAGGAAGACACTGAGGTGAACGCGGATAGCGGACCTTTGGTGGGCGCATTGTTGAAGCGGATGATGGTGGTGTGGTTGTCTATTTGCATGCCGTATTGCGTTGCAAGCAAATTATCTGAGCTTCCCACAACCGCACAAGTTCTAAAGTCGAAGGAGCTCTGAATGTCCTCGTCAGGAACATGCACCCCTTGGAATGGATTGCTAGAGTTTTCCACCATGTGCAACCCTAATGTGTTCTCCTGCAAGACAGCATTGCAGTCAGGGGTTGTATGAGCGTGGGCAGCTTCAGGAGAGAAAGACGGTTAGTTTAGTGGAGGTGGAGGTGTGTACATGCGCATGTGCAGAAAGGGGGGCAGGGGGCGAGTAAAAAAGGGTATGGTGTACCGGCTTACCTTGTGAATGGTGTAGTGGTGAAAATCATGTGCCTGACGAAAGACATTCGGTGAGTTGACTCGCTCCATCATCATCTCAAGGTACTTTCCCTTTCTTTTCCTTCGCTGATTTCGGGCCACAAGAGCTGCAGGCAGGATGCAGGAAATTTTATCTCCATATGATAAGGATCATGTCGAATGCAGCGACAGGGCAGGACTTCCACTGCTTGAAGTGATGATGAAACGAATGCTGCATGGGTGTGAGCTGGCGGCTCACCTGCGAGGTGTTGGCCTCGCTCACGCGATACATCACCCAAGGGGAGGAGACACCAGTCATCACCCCGTTGCTGAAACTCTGCATGCGCTATGCACTTCCCTTCATTATTGCGTCGAACCTGACCCACCAGCCAACCGTCAGCCCAGCTCCTCAGTTTGGGAGTTCCGCCACAGAGAGCTGGCAAAGCATGATAAGAAGAGCAGAGCTTCATATCCCATTTCTGGCATTTCCCACATAATTATGGCATATTCCTTTCGTAGGGGTGGCGACTGTCCAGTGCGGCGTCTTATTCTGTTTTGATTATCATTTTCAGCACTAAAACAAAAATAACATGCACGGACAGGTACGTGGCACGCACCGCAGGGCAAGAGTCTCCCGGCCGGCTGTTTAAGCGGCAAGTGGAGTAGGGCTTCAGCGCAGTAGCTGGATAGGGAGGTCCGACGCTGGCCAAAAATAGGGCCAGCACAACGAAGGAAAGTGGATTGTGCCTGAGACGCGGTCGTGACGCACCTGTGTACGGAATTGTGTTCACGCCTAGTTAACGCCATTACCAACACGAGTTGACGAGCGGTCGAGCGCTCAATACACAATACCTGCACGAGCACTCATTACCAACTCTGTCGCCACATACCCAAACGTCTGTCGTGATATGCCCTGGAAAGGCAGCCAGTAATCCCCGGAAATTACCTGTCTGAAACGAAGCGACGCCCATTCTATGGTAATACAGAATTCCCTCCCAATATATCTTCTCAAGCAGTGGCCGGCCTATAAAGCTCATATATGCGGTAGTACTTCGGCTCACGCTCGCGACGAAGTTGAGGTGGAATCAAACGGCAGGTACTTGCAGAACTAAGCCCGCATCTTCTCGACACGAAAGCCCGCTACATCCATTCCATTCGCATGCCTTAAGCTTTGTCCGCTCTTCGCTTTGCACCGCGGTGGAACTGCCAAACCTACACACAGGGGACAGTGACAATCATTTATAGCTTAGCTTAATGGGCAGAAAACCGAAAGAAAGAAAGAAAGCGTGATTGACTCCGTTGTTTTTCACCCGCCCCCAACAATTAACTACATCGCTGCCCGTCTTTATTTTGAAATTAAAACATCATTAGTATATATAATAAGCACGGGCGGTATACCGGTACAGTTTATGTACGGGTACTATTAAAACGACTATAGCGCGCTTTATTCTTCGAAGCTTGAACTCAGCAACTAATCCTTACTTCTCTGAAGGGACAAGGCACACTGCCTGTTTGCGATACAACTCGGCTGCCGTCCAGTGAGAATATTTGTAGTGATAGACCGTGGCGCCGGTTTTCTGCCTGCCTGCCCCTTCAAGGTTTGAAGTCTTTACTGTTACAACGCAGTACTCTCCTTCGGGGGCTGAGCTACTCGCTCTTCACAGTTTGTTCGGCTTAGAACCGGCTACAGACGGGTACCTCGACGTTGTCGCAGGCAGGGCGAAAGCAGGGAAAGGGAAAGGGCGCAGGGAACTTGTTGAAGCAGGGAAAGGGCTGGGCGCGAGAAACTGGGGGTGGCTCGGCAGGGCGCTTTCGCGATGAGCCTCAAGTCCAAGGAGTGTGCGGAGGTATGCCTGGAGCTGCTGTCGATGGAGATGGCGAGGTCGTGCCGGCAGCGGAGTGCAGGACCGCCAGCTTCTGCCGCGCTGGAAGCGATCGGCGTTCGCGTTGGTCGGCAACTAATAGAGAGGCAAACCCAACGCGCCGCTGTCCCCGACTCCAGACGTTGCGACAAGCGATCGTGCCAGCAGATAGACTGTGCGCTTTGGAAATTGATCGAAAGCGAGAGCTGACGTGCTGCCTCTTATTATCTTTAGGATAACGGTGGACCGGCCCAGGTTCAACGAGCCACTGGAGGTGATAAAGTTTATCTGCAAAGAGTTTTGGGCGGAGCTGTTCCAGAAGCAGGTCGACAACCTGAAAACGAACCACCGGGTGAGGAATCCATGCCAACATCCATTCCCCTCTCTGATACCGCAGTGATCATTCCAGGTATTACGCCCACAAACACGACTCCGCTGCTCTGGTGCGTTGCGCAGGGGGTGTTTGTCCTTCAGGATAACCGCTTCAGGTGGTTGTCACGCCTCATACCTGATGCAACTGCCCCAAAGCCCCCTCAGAGTACGCTCCACCGGTGCATTCTGCGTCCTTTCCAATCATAAGTATACAATCATGCATCAGTGTTCCATTATGTCATGCTCACCAACTTCTGCGCTCGGTCACGGCAGTGTTAGAGCTTGCGAATGACTACCTTCACTTTCCTTGCGGAGTGATCAAAGGTAGGGTGGCCACCGCAGCGCCGACAGGCTGGAACTTGGATGCTTGGTGAATCTGAAAGTCAGGCTAATGAATGGTCATAAATTAAATCCTCTGCCCCTGTTGGTTGCAATCAATGTGTGTACAGGCGCTCTAGGCAACTTAGGAGTGAATTGCACTGTGACGGCCGACGCAACAAATCTCCCTATGTGTAAGCTGCCACCAGCACCCCTGTCCTCGATCTTACTTGCCTGACTACCCCACCTGTATGCGCACTTAACTGAATGCTACGCGCGCACTGCAGGCTCCTTCACCATCCGCATGAAGAGTGCATAGTATCGCAACCCTCTGTAAAGAGCAGCTTGACAGCGCATAGTGCACTACGGGTCTTTATTGCTGGCCGCTTGGCATAAACCGTCATCCTATGGCGCACACTGTCATATCCGCAGTACACATGTTTGGCCGCTGGACAGGAAAGGGTTCATCATGTAGGATGCGCGCCCACGTGCAACTGTGGTGCTGATAGCAGTTCTTTTTATACGGCATGTCAACCATTCAGGACAGGGGTATTTTTACACTTTAACTTTAGATAATTAGCGTGATAATTAACCATGTGTGCATGGCTGGTTTGCAACGGGTTGCTAGTTTGCCTACGGTCTCTGCTGATACGGAAGAACTGCAGGCGTGGTAGCTTTTACGGAATGCTGCGAAGGAGTCATGCATTGCACAGCTGTTTGAACTCTTTCCGCATTTTTCGCACAAACTGAGAGAAGTTCAGAGAGGCGTTTAACTCAGTCTCGAGCTCCTTAGCCGCCGCCACCTCAGGCTGGACGTTTGAAACTGTGGAGCACAATCACAGATATCAGCTTGTAAACAGTAAGTGCACGAATGTACGCACAACTATTTCCCAAACTACTTCAAAAAGTTACACACCTTCGTACTTGCCGTCCTCCAGAATAAGCACGTGAAAGCAAAACACGCGAGTAGGGTCAGCAGTGTCGACTTGTGTCAAAATTACGTGCAGCCTGCCATCGTCTGCATGAGCAGGACAGCCAAGTTGTTTCAAGGACTGCCGGAATGAGATAACATGCGTTATGAGTCATCACACACTGTCGCCGCAGCCTCAACAAGTTCAGATGGGCGTTTCACCTTCTGCGTTGAACTCTAACCCTAAGCACTGGCGGTATTGGTCAGCTGCGACCCGGAGGACCGAAAGCTTGTTTTTATTCTTCTCCGTCAGCTGCTGCAAATCTGATACAGAGGGTCCAATACGAAAACACACACCGCTCAGAGCACTGACCCTTACACCCACCAGCCATGCACATCAAGCGCGTCCAGTCTGAGCCCCTCACCTTCCTTCTCGCGTTGTAGACCTTTGGACAGCGTGTCCACCTGTATGCGAAGGTCCTGCAGAACCTCAGGCAGTCGTTCTTCCTCTGCCTTCGCAGTTTTCAGCGCTGTCTCAGCTTCACTCAACGCGTTACGCTCCAACCGATGTTCTGCGGAAATCGAGAGAGGGAGAGCGGTTTACTTTATTTGCTGACCAGTCCTTTGAATATACCAGTGGCATACCTGCCTTGCCGCTGGTTGTAAGTAGAAATCAAGCAAGTGTGGGTGTCCAGAAACAAAAGGAGCGCACTGCTGTGAAGGCGCTCCGCCTCTGCCTCCATTTTGTTCTTTTTTTCCCGTAATTCGCGTATTTCCTCTGTTGGACAAAATGCAGAGAGGAGGAGGAGGAGCACATCAGGCAACATTCCAAGTGGCGCGGTTTCAGGTGATATGCCTAAACCCTTAACCCTGAATTTTTCTAACAAGCAGTAAACCATAAGTCCTTTCCGGAAGTTGGCTATTTGGTCAAAGTAATCCCGCTTGAGTTACCTTCGCCGTTCTGCAGAGCCTGCTTATGCCCCCCCTTACGGCCCTCCAGCGAGTCGGTCAGGTCGCTCGCCCATTTATTAAACTCGGCTTGAGTGGTTTGCAACTCAAACTGTAGCTGGAACACGTCTATCCGCCCCATGGCCGCTCTTCCACGCTCTCGACGACTGCAGCGACTCGCCAGTAATACCCCCAAAAAACACGGCCAGTCTCAGTATGCAGACAAGGACTTCTCGAACCGCCCAGCTCGCAAAAGATATTGTAGCTACACCCTCACAAATAATAAGGGTAGAGGTACGGGCTGAGCGTGCGAATGGTTGCCTGGTAATATCCGGTAGTGCTCAGTAGCTTGAAGGGTCTGAAGTTTTTGCGGTCATCGGCCGCGTGCTGAACTCAGTAAACGCAGTCTCTGTCAGCAAGGCGCAGTATCGACTACTTGCCTTGACCGAAGTCAGCAGAGGCACGAAAGATACATGTATCGTACATATACCCGTACATCGTTAGATAAAAGGGCGGCAAATAAGGCGATGATGCGACGACGACTACTTCTCTGGTCATATTGAAAATGTATAATCCTTAGAGGTTAAAATTACACTGGGGGCGAGAATAGTCGGGCGTTGCCACGACTATACAAATTCTAACCGCTAGATTACGCATGTCACAGTGGTAAAAACACAGACATGCGTTACCCCTACATGACGCGCCGACATACAGAGATCCACCTTCTGCCTTTGCGCGAAGACAGTTCACGCAACGGCATCTAGACTCTAGCATTCTAGCCAGGCGGAAGATCTCTACTAGCACACGGTGTAGCTACTATCGAGACACTTCACACGGCAACTACGGCAGACAATCTACCAAAACACATATGTCCCCAACACGGGACGAGAACGGAGACATCATGGCGCCACCATCTGGAACGCATATTGAAAACTTGTATAATCTTGTTAACTAGTTGCTCTTGAAGGTAGACGGCGACCATACGAAACCACCGGCCCCTACCAAGCAGCATAACATTCCGTCAGTTCATGCCGACGCAATATCTGAGGGTGGGAGCGTGGAAGAGTACGCCACGCATGTAAATGGTAATTCGGCTAATAACGCGTACATCGACCCGCGCGACTGGATCGACTTACTCCCACGTTCGTTCAACGACACTTTACCACATGTCATCGCATCTTTACCGGCCCTATGGACACCTCGACACGACGAGACGGACCGGTTCCTAAAGAAGAAAAACGAATTTCCTCCCGCGACAAATATCGACACCTAGCGTGATATGGCATTTACTCTGCGGCCGCGGACGCGGCGGTCGAAACAACTTTGGCAACGATTCGTTCGACAACCGCTACCGCAGCGGAAAGAGCCCACGCCTTGGATAGCAATGACGCGGCCGTTCGGACGCACAAGGCTGTCACGCAAGCCCTCGACTCGCGACTTACCAATATTCGCCGCTTCAAGGGCAAGAAGGCCCTTACGGGAGAGGAGCGAGTCGCCGTGTGTACTCCCGCTTCTTCGACACACATGCTGCCGACCGCAACACCAACGGCGTCGACGGACTCCTCGCAGCCCTAGAAGACGAACGGGTTGAAGTTAGTCTCCACGCGCCCGCAAAAGCTCAAGCCGCTCAAACCTTTAAGCAGCCGACGCCGGGCAGGGGCGACAGACAGACCTACCGCGAGGCCAGACAAGGAACTCAAGGACAATGATGCGCGATGAGCAATGATGAATTCGATATATGATATGCGTACATACGGGTACATGTACGATGCCTTCTAGATCATATGAACCAATGTGAACAAATCTCCCATTTGCACATAGGTCGACCGATTACCACACGGGGGAAAACCTTCCCCCTTGTGGTAATGATGGGCCTTCATAGCCACTCACCCATCTCAATATGAGTTATTTTCGGTTTCCTGTTTGTCACACAATAGGTGACCTTCTCATTGCGCTAGTGACACAATTGGTGATTGGTCATTCTTTGCATTACCTGTATTCAAATGTATGGACGTGGTTCGGGAGGTTTCTCCCATATATGAACCAATTTGGTCAGCCTTTTCCGTGTTTTTTCCAGTTCACTCTTAAAAAAATGTAGCTTGCCATAAGTACGGTGTAGTTTATATCAATCCCGCCCGGAAGCCCGCCGCCACAAAATTTAATGGCGGCCGCATTGCGAGCTACGGGTAGTTCACCTAGCGTTGTGTTCGGAAGCTTTAATAATATAAACAAACTTGACGAGTTTCGCAAGCGACTGCCATCATCAAATTACTCGCCAATACACGCCGCTCTCGGTAGCGGTAACTGAAAGAGAGGCAAGAGGCACCTCGTGCTCGTCCGCGCATTATGAAGTCGCAATAATTAATTCCTGTAATTCGGAATTAAGCAGATTTGTTCCAAAATGCGAAGTAAAGTGGGCCTATGTCCATACTTGGGAGGAAACCTTCCGAAACGCATCCAACCATGTGAACATTGATAATACAAAGAATGACCCACTACCAATTGGGTCATTAGCGCAATTACGAGGTCACCCATGTTCAAAAAGGAGACCAAAACTCACCCATGCATACAAACATGGGTGAGCAGCGTATGAAGACCTATTGCCACATGGAGGAAGGCCCCCCCACGTGTGGTAGTGGGTCGACCCATGTGTAAATGGGAGAGTTGTTCATGTGGGTCTTAATGCATGTAATGTACAAACATGCGATCACGTGAAAACTTCTCTTACGGGTTACAATAAATTTCCTCCCGCCGCTTCCATGGCATGGGCGCTTAGGATTCTCGTTTATTGCGTTTTGACAGTTATGTCCGAATGCAAAATTCCGTTCGTCGATATCTACTTATGTTCGGTTTCGACGTTTTTGGGGGTATGTGCGGCGAGAATTTATGCAACGCAGTCTTTCTCCTGCTCTTCATGGCAGTTTAGGTTCCTTTCTTCGCGACATTTTGCAAGAGGGCAGTCCTAATGTCGTGGCATGCCTTCCTTTTCCTCGGGCTTGGGCATGTAGGATTTTCCCCCTCCCTTTTCCTTTTTGATTGGTGGTTTTCACTGCTTTTTTTCTTGTAAGAATACGTCATAACTTCCTCCCGCCGAGGATTTTCTCGCGAATATGCGTCACATTTTCCTTTCGCCCCATCCAATCACGAGTAGCGAGACATGTAGCGAAAAGGGTAGCAAAGCCCAACGGGTAGCATTTTCCTATACCGTAGCGAAACCATGGTTGGCATCCCTGGATTCAAGCAATTTCCATTCACTTTCGACACCTTGTGTCGAGTTGGTGGTATCTCCGGTTGACAATGCGGGGGCGTCTGCCACCCAATTGACTTGCTTACAACTTCCAATTCCCGATGTTCTCGCTCGCTCGGGAAACTATGGGGGGGGGGGCACATTAAACCGGGCAATTCGCGCATTCTTAGTGCCCAAGCCTACCTTGACCTCATGGCCTTCTGCAACTCATCCCGACCGGATTGTAGATATTGCTGATCTTGGGTACGAGACGCGGTACTTTGGCTCTCTTTTCGCTTCATACGAGTAAAGTTTCAAGATGCCGCATGATTGCTAAGCGATGGCAGCGCACCGTACGTGTGCTTGGCCGTACAATGGTGCGCGCCTCTATCTCATGTACGGAAATGCCCACGGTGCAGTGAGGCTCCCTCATAGTCTCGTGGGTTTGGATATTAATCGACGGTATCGATCGGGTACCACTATGTCGGATGAGCGTTCGATAGTTGTTGTGCTTATGTAAACCACATCTCCCGATGCCCGCGTGCCCTTGGCAGGTTTGTCATTCAGCTCCACAATCGGGTTTTCCACGGGCTTGAAGCGCTCATGCTTGAAGCGGGGTCTAAAAATAGAAAATAGAAAATTGTTTACAACATTATTAACGGGGTCAACTGTCCGGTATGCTGTCTAAGAGCCCACCCATAGCTGCCATATAGGTCTTATGATCAGGGTTCAAGGCCGGATGCCCTATTCCTAGACACTCCTCTTGATTACATATTGCAACCTCAAAAATGATATCTTGAGGATCTACACTCTTCCCATAAAGTCCGTTACTAATGAAATAGGGCCTTTCGCGTAGGGCGGGTGTTTATCATGTAGGGTTTCTAGGGTTTAACTGTACTTTAGCTCGTTGAAAAGGCGGACCGAAACTTGTGCTGACGGTGAAGTAGAGGGGGAAGCGGGGCACAAATGGGGCCCGTCACGGCTACGAACTGACGTATTAGGGTTTGCGGGTCAACCCCGATTTCGGGGCATACCCTGATTCGGGCGCCCCGGAATTCGGATTTTACACACTTTGGCTCGTGAAAACTCCCGAAATCAGCGACACAACACGCGGTTTTTATGATCCCAGCATGCTGTCCGTAAACATGGGAGCACGTGGGTGTGGTGGCATGTGCCGTTAACATGCTTGACGTGGGTGAGATAGGGGCCGGAAACCCACAGCTTGGGAGGCTTAAAAAAGCCTAACTTTGCCGTACGGTGTCCGATTCGAGCAAACTAAGTTGCAAATGGAAGCCCTTCCCCCAAGTAAATATAAGTTTTCAACTTCATTTACGCCTACCGGCCGGTTTTCGCGTCAAATCCGCCGTCCGATGCCATCCAGCCCCTCGTACAGCCAACTAAAGTTTTTAGGGTTTCAAAATCTGCCACATTCGCGCGGGGCTAGCAACCCTTGGACAGGTGGTGCCCGCACACCCGCTCCGCCAATACGCTCAACAATCAGCGCTCTATATTTCGTTTATTCACGGCGTCACCCATTTCATCCCCCATGTTGGCATGGTGCCGTGCCATTTGCCGCATGCCAAACCAAGGCCCGTGCTAGGGTACTTTGAAAGCTCCCCGCCATATTTCACGCCCGGCGATGCGAAAGCTTGAAAGGCCAGCGATCCGCGCGCTAGGTTGCTTACACTCCAAGTCAACCGTCCCTCAAGCCCAATAGGTCCCTAGCCCGTGCTCCTTGGCTGTATTTTCGGGCACTTGGCAAGAAAACCTAGTGCACACGATATGCCATTCCCGGTATTGCCGCTCTATAGGCGGCCGGGCGCAACACACTCGGCGGATACTCGTGCAATTGTGCAAACATGATGAAAGCCCAATGTCGAGTATTCTCCCGGCTTATCGCGACATTGCGTGCACCGAGCCACGCATAGAGGCGTGCATAACCTGCACATCCACAAATTTCGGCATGCAAAATTTCGGCCGCAAATCCAACGTGTGTGCCCACAATAATCGGAGCGTGCCGATAGAGGTGCTCACGTCAGTGAACAACGCGCCGTGGTGTGTTGTTCGAAAGTCATTACTCTACCCCCCAATCGAATTGCATGGCCATCGCGGCTGTGCGTGGCGGGTAATTAAATGCGTGCCGCTAGTAACGGACTTTATGGGAAGAGTGTAGATTAAAACCCGGACGATACCGGTGTTTCGAAAATGAAAATTACGCGATGTACAGCGTAAAGTCCCTTTTGTAATCCGTGTTTTCCTTCCACTCCGGAAATAAAAGTCCTACCCCGGGTGCCGCTCGCCAGGGCCGATCGCAAAGCTAGGGGGCAAGCATGCTAGCCCCTTTCCCTATCCCAACCTTCTCATGACTTCTTCCACTAGGGGGGGGCGGCTAAGGCAGCCCTAAGGCGTCCCACCGTCGGCATCCCCTTTCGAGGCTGGGATCGGGGCGCTCACACTACGGAAGCAAGGACCGCACGCAACACGTAACTTCCGGTAGTGAGAAGTACGTATAGGTAAACCTTAGCGATATAACTAGGAAGGTAGTGCGAGAAAACCAAATATCTAGTTATCCCGTATAGCGTGCACGATCGGGTGAGAGGCGGAGGGGGCGAGGAAGGAAGTGGACGTCCCCGTAGTTGCGCTTGGGGGAGGAAAGTAGGGCGTCTTTGTAGCACTAGTCGAATGTAAAAGAGAAGACGCTGAGCACCTTGTGATTCTTCGGCATTGTATGGCGTGGTTGTCGGGCGGTAAGCCTCCGCATCGCCCAATTTTTTTAAGGATCAAGCATCAACTGCAATGCATCAAAAAATGATGCATCAAAATTTTAATTCAACTGCTAATTCATGGACGCATTGATTAAATTGGGCACTAATTCATGGACGCATTGATTATGAAATGAAATGAAATGAAATTGTTTACAACAATACCAGTAAGAACCGGCTGCTGTCTCTGGGCCCCCCCTTTTGCTATGCTCAACTTTTTGTTGGACTTCTAAGCGTGAGGTAGACCGTGAACCACTAATCCCAACCTCTCCAATGGCAGTAACGATACCGTCTAAAACATACCCGTATCCAGGTATTTATAATTTTCTGATCTATACGTATTTTTTTGGATACAATATGAAAAATAAAATGTCGCTAATCTCCACGTTACGCGGCATGCTCCAGCCGCTGCGGGGTCGCTGATCAGCAAGGTTGTTCAGCTTGAGCGGGTTGAGGCGAATCTGCTTGACCTCGGCTCTCGCACGGGACCTCGGCTCCCGTGCGACTCCGGTCGTGCCGGAGCTTGGGGGGAAAGGCAGGTGAAAAACCCCCCTCGCATAGGTCGTCGTCGGTCCCGCCTCGATCCGTGCTCAACCCCGCCCGAGGTATTAGCCGCTCCTCCCGACGCAGCTCGCCACCTAGCCGAGTCTTCTCTCCTCCTTCGGGGGCTGAGAAGAGAAAATAACTAGGCTGCAGACGGTGTCCGGCTGGCTCTCCTGCCCCCGAGCCAGATTTTCTCATGTCCCCTGTCATTTTCCCGTCTGTTTCCAACACCTATCTGATCGCGATGTGGCCGTCCGTACCCTCCCCCGGTGGTTTACGTTGTTAGGGGGCCGCCTTTACGAGCAGTGAGCCGTTACGATAACCCTAAGCACACTGCCTGAGGCAGCCTATCGATAACCGGGTACCGACTAGGGAAGGGGTTGGAAGAATGTTGCGAGACATGGTTTTGTGTGATAATCAAGTTGCTACACAGCAATGTTGGTCAAGTAGCATCGTGATAGTACGGCTGTGACTCAGCACTATGAGATGATAAGCCAATCAACAATAGAGAGGATTAGGTTGCTGATGGTGGCAAGTTGATGAGCGTTAGATATCATCTAAAGGCTCAGAATATATGTTGGCGTGTGCTCACCACAAGGTGAGTGCGTGTCATGTGATAGGCAAGTGCTAGGCACTTGCTGAGGGTGAGATGACATGCAGTGTCACTCACCGAGTGTAAGCATTTCCTTATTGCCCCCTCAACTTTGACAGGTTATGGGCCCTCTAGCTGCTAGTTGTTGGAGTCATTTGTCTTGACTGGAACCTAGAGCTTGCTTCTCGAAGAATGGTAGACCTTTGTGGTGTCGCACGATACGTGAGGTGCGGCTGGCTCACAAAGTGGCTGGCTCTTGCTTGTGTTTGTAGCTTTACTTCGATACCCGGCTGGTAGCGACTTGTTTGTGTCGCTTGGAGCCGGCTTCAACCCCCGAACGCCGACTCGTGTGACGTGAAGATCGGCTTGCTCTTCTTTGTTATAGCTTGGCGCTTTCTGGAATTTGATTCGCTTCCGGAGCTTGTCACCCGCCAGTTTCTTTTCTCGTGAAAGCCGATAGTGGTCCGGCTGAATTTTTGGAAAGGCATCTTACCACAAGTGTACTAGCACTTATGTACGACGTCACTTGACCGACCTTCTGAGACTCGTTTCTGATTGCCTTGGCTGTATAGACTCCGGGAGTACAATTGCGTCTTCGGTCAGCCCTTTGTCGTCTCCTTTTCTGAGCCGTGTTGCCCGCCTCTTCACCGGTACTTGGTGCTTTTCTTGTTGGCAGTTTTCCTGATTTTCTGGTGCTCTTGCGAGCGCATCCGACGTACCTGATATGGACTCCGTGAAACTACCCAAGTTCAGTGGGGAGAGACGAGATTTTGACGTGTGGAAGAAACGTTTTCGTGCATTTGGCTTGATGCAAAAGTGGGCTTCGGCTTTGTCGTCGGATGGTGCCGCTTCCTCTCAACAACAAGTCGACATGTACTCCACATTGATTCTTGCGCTGCCGGAGGACGACCTTTCTATTATCGAGAATGTTAGCGAGGATGACAAGACCTGCGGCCACACTGCATGGACTGCGTTAGTCAATCATTATGAGGACGATGGTATTTACCGGTGTACGGAACTATTGCAGGACTTGGAGACGCCGCAAGCGGACGGCGAGAGCGGCATTCAATATCTGAACCAGTTAGTTCGACTGCAACGACAGCTTGCCCGAGTTGGGGACGTCGTCCACGACCGGCGTATCATCATGTACTTGTTGAAGGGCATGCGCAGCGAATACCACTCCATCACCGACACGTGGGACGTACACATCCTCAGCATGGATACCGTCAAGCGTGATCGTCGTCAAAAGGGCATGCGCATCGAGAGTCGTGCGCAATCACATTCAACGGAGCCCCCAACGCCTACGGCTTTTGCAGCGTCTCATGATGACTCAACGACTGAACTTTTGAAGCGGCAAGTCTCCAAGCTCCAAGACCAACTGAAATCTCTTCAAGGAGCTGCGACTACTCGTCGTACCTCATATGGCAGAGGCGGAGCGAGAATTTTTCGTGGTGTTTGCTATGGCTGTGGTAAGAAGGGCCATCGCAGGTCCGAGTGCCCCGTCAACAACACCGGAGGTAACTCTGCGCAAATGGACTCCCCGGTTGCTTTTCCGGCGGTCATGGACGTGACAGCCACCCCTGCGAGGCCATTCTCCGAGGCTCGACACATGTTCGAGCGCGATGGGGAAACGTGGATGTGGTTGGCCGACAGCGGCGCCAGCCATCACATGACTAGTGTGCGCCGTGACTTCTGTGAGTATCGAGCGCTCACCGACCGGCTTTGGGTGAAGGGTATCAGCGCCCGCGCTGTTGGAGTGGGCTCGGTCCGAATCATTGTGAAGGCTGAAGATGGAGAGGAGATTCATGCCACGCTAAAGAATGTGCTCCACGTTCCTGAGCTATCCCGTCGTGCGTCGTGGTCTTACCATCGACTTTTCAGCCTCACCCAAGCTCGGCGACAAGGTCATTCTGTGGTGTTAGCTGATCCCGTGGACCACCTTCGTCTTCATGCCGGTCATGGTGGTGGCGTGGTGGTTCCGTTGGAGCGCGCGCATTTATTGGTGTGGTTGCCGGCGCGGGTTGCTTCGTTGAATCCTACCGCTTCGGTCGCCACTGCGCCATCGGAAAAACGGTTGTGGCATTCCCGACTCGGTCACCTTGGCGAGTCGCAATTGGACGGGCTCTTGGCCACTCAGGTGGAGGGTGTGGCGTTTTCTGCGTCGGAGAAGTTGGGCTTCTGTGAGACGTGTGCTGTGTGTAAGTCGCACGTCCGCCGTATCTCTCGTGAGCCGGCTGACCGGAACGTTGGTGTCTTTGAGGTCCTCGGCTTAGACTTCTGCGGTCCTATGAGTGTTCCATCCTTGGGAGGACGGCGGTACAGCTTGTGTGCGGTTGATTTCCGGAGCCGTTTCATGCTGCATGATGCGGTCCGCTCCAAGGATGAGGCTCCCGCCCCGTTCCGTCGCATGTTGACTACCATCCGTTCTCTGGGGCACACGGTTCGTCGTCCTCGGGTGGACAATGACACGGTGTTCTTAGGTGCTGCCTTCCGAAACCTCTTGGATGAGTTCAACATCGCTGTGGAGATCACTGCCCCTTACGCGCATTGGCAACATGGCCGTATTGAACGGCAGTGGGGGACATTGGTCCCGATGGCGCAGTCAATGATCCGGCAAGCCGCGCTGCCAAAATCGTATTGGGCTTTAGCGATGGCCGCTGCGGTGCATGTCCGCAATCGTGTGCATAGTAGCGGAGCCGGCGGTGTACCTTTCACCTTGGCGACCGGTAGACGAGCTGATTTGAGCTCCATGCGGGTCTTCGGCTGTCAGGCCTATGTCCACGTTGACAAGTCTCAACGCCGCAAACTTGACGATCGCGCGTGGAAGGGTGTCTTTGTGGGCTATGCTTCCGAATCACCTGCGTGGTTGGTGTACAATCCTGCTACTCGTCGGGTGGTGAGCAGCCGCAACGTGGTGTTCGATGAGGCTGCAGTCCTCTCCATGGGGGAGAGCAATGCGGAGCAACGCAATGATGATGAAGAGGACAGCATCCCGCGCACCATGTGTAGCGAAGAACCGGATACACCTTCGGGGGAGTCGCCGCTACGGGGGTCGCGGCAGCATTCCGGGTCGACGGAAGAGGAACGGGACATGCATTCGGGGGAGACTCCACGGCCAAGGTATAATCTTCGATCCACTGCTGCACCACAGCAATGCGTACCCAGTCCAAGGTATAATCTCCGTTCAGCGGGCGCTTCGGGAGATGGATGGACTGCGGGAAGTGCCGCAGCTATTAAGTCAGCCAGCAGCCCGACCGTTCAAGAGCCGGTGTCATACAAGCAAGCGCTGAGGAGTCCCCAATCGGGGGAGTGGGAGGCAGCTATCAAGAGCGAGTACGACTCACTTGTATCTCGGAAAACCTGGACATTGGTCCCTTGTCCTGCCGGTCGCAAACTCGTAGATTCCAAGTGGGTGTTCAAGCTGAAGCGCGATGCCAATGGACAGATTGCAAGGTACAAAGCAAGACTTGTGGCTCGCGGGTTTACTCAGGAGAAGGGTGTGGACTACCACGAGACCTTCGCTCCCACAGTGAGGGTGATTTCTATTCGAACGTTGCTCGCGCTTGCTGCTTATAATGATTGGGAGGTGGAGCAGCTTGATGTGGTGACGGCATTTTTGGAGGCCGATATCAAGGAGGAAATCCACATGAGGCAGCCGGAAGGATTCCGTCACTTCGACATCAATGGAGAGGAGCGAGTGTGCTTGTTGAAGAAATCATTGTATGGCCTCAAGCAAGCTCCAAGGAACTGGAATAAGACCATCACAGCATGGCTAGAGGAGTATGGCTTTACCCAATCCAAGGTGGATCCCGGCATTTACGTCTTTATCAAGGAGGGTGCGCTTTATGTCTTGGCGTTGTACGTGGACGACAGCATCATCGTCGGACCAGCGGGTAGCTTCATCGTTGGGTTCAAGTCGGCTTTCGGCGAAAGGTTCAACGTGCAAGACCTCGGTCCAGTGTCTTGGTTGATTGGCATGACAGTCGAGCGTGATCGTGGCAGCCGCACCATCAGGATTGGACAACAGCAATACGTCTTAGATATGTTGGAGCGCTTCAACATGATGGGCTGCAAGCCAGTGGGCTCACCTATGGCGGTCGATGCTTTGAGCAATTGTGTGGAGACGTCGACATCAAGGTTGCCTCCCGGTCTAGTGCCGTACCAAAGCTTGATCGGTAGCTTGTTGTATGCTTCCGTAAGCACACGGCCCGACATCACCATGGCTGTTAGCCACCTTAGTAGGTACATGTCCGACCCCTCTCAGTCACATTGGGAGCAAGCCAAGAGGGTGCTTCGCTACCTCAAGGGGACCGCAGAGTCGGTGTTGATGTACGGTGGCGCACCCTCATCAAAGGTGGTAGGATGGTCAGATTCTGACTACGCGAGTGATATTGGCGAGCGGCGCTCTCGCACGGGGTATGTGTTCATGCTCAACGGTGCAGCGGTGAGTTGGAAAAGCCAACGGCAACAAACTGTGGCGTTGTCGACAGCGGAGGCAGAGTATATGGCGCTGACTGCCGCCACTCAGGAGGCGATGTTTTTGAAGCAACTACTCCACGAGTTTCACCAAGACTCCGGGTCTCCCATCACAATTCACGAGGACAATCAGAGTTGTATTGCACTCCGCAAGAATAGCATGACGACCGGACGCAGCAAGCACATGGACGTGAGGTACCACTTCTGTCGGGAGAAGGTGGAGAGCGGAGACATCGAGGTGCAATATTGTGCGACGGAGAACATGCTTGCTGATGTGCTTACCAAGCCATTAGTGAGTGCAAGGCATAGCAAGTTGTGCAATGCCATCATGGGATTGCCTGCGTAGCAAGGGGTTGGAAGAATGTTGCGAGACATGGTTTTGTGTGATAATCAAGTTGCTACACAGCAATGTTGGTCAAGTAGCATCGTGATAGTACGGCTATGACTCAGCACTATGAGATGATAAGCCAATCAACAATAGAGAGGATTAGGTTGCTGATGGTGGCAAGTTGCTGAGCGTTAGATATCATCTAAAGGCTCAGAATATATGTTGGCGTGTGCTCACCACAAGGTGAGTGCGTGTCATGTGATAGGCAAGTGCTAGGCACTTGCTGAGGGTGAGATGACATGCAGTGTCACTCACCGAGTGTAAGCATTTCCTTATTGCCCCCTCAACTTTGACAAAGAACACATGGATCGAGTCGCCGGTCCTCAAAAGATGGTGGGTACGGGTAATTTTCCAAAAACCCCCCGTACCGGGCTTTTCGGCGGCGGGCGATCCTAAGGACCGCCGCCGCCAGACCGTGCCGCTCCTCCGGCTGCGACCATCCTCCGTCCTGCGTAGCATCAGGCCTCGCCCCCAGGGGAGACCTAAGGCTCTCGCAGGGCTGGCGACTGCTAGCGAGCGCTGTCCCTAGCGCTGCTTCCCAGCTGTCCGCCGCCAGCTCCAACACCCTCGTCCCTCCGCTGATCCGTCCGTACCCCTCTTCGCCAAAAAATATTTCGCAAACGCCGCCCCCGCCCCATCGTCGGGAGAGTATCTGCGAGTATTTAGTCGCGAAAAAGACATATCGGACTGGCCGAGCGGGAGATCCCTGTGCCGGTGTACGGATATTATGTTTTTCCAAAACCCTCCGTACAAGGCTTCTCGACAGCTGCTGATCCCGCGGATCGCAGCTGCCGGTACCTCGTTCAGCCCCCTACCGTGCCAGGCATGGCACGGCTATGGGGTTACCAGTGCCCACCGCGTGGAGGTAGAGGTAGGTGCCGACGGGCATGCAAGCGCACCCCTCTCTGGGGCCGCCGCCGCTGCGCCGCCGGCGGGCGCCGCATTGATTAAATGGGGCACTAACTCATGGCTGCATTGATTAAATGGGGCACTAATTCATGGATGCATTGATTAAATGGGGCACTAATTAATGGACGCACTGATTAAAAACATCACTAATTCATGGACGCATTGATGCAGGCGATGCGGGGCGAATGTATTGATGCATCCTGCGCATCGGTATGTTGGCAAAATTTTAATTTTGGGTGGACTTCTTTAATTACATGAGTTTGTCTAGAAAATTGAAGTGAGTCAGATATTGTATGGGACGTCCCATACAATTTTGTTAAAGTTTTGACAAAATTTTGTTCCCTCCCCCTGTTGACAACGGCCGCCTAGACTGGCCCGCCCACGAGTATAACCCTCTCCAGGTTGTGAGTTTAACCCTCTCCATGTTGTCTTGGCTGCAACGGAGTGACCCGCCGACTAGCCGCTCAATTGGGATCATCGGGAATATAAACCAGATTCTTTGTTTGCAAAAGAGACAATAAGTGTGTGCGGAGTGTACGTGCAGTAAAGATAGAGGTGTGGATAATTATGGGATGCATGCGTATATTCAGAAATGCATATTCATGTTCTGAAATGTAATCTGAAATTATGCAGATTATGCGCCCCGAATATTGTACTGCGGCAAACCACGACACATTCGCTTACAATCTCTATCAATTGCCCTAATAGTCTAATACACCTTCTATGCTAAATCCAGAAACACCATGAGACGCCTCTTGAGAACCCTTCGTAGACACTTGTTCACGTGAGCTTCGTCCTCTGCGTTGCAATCACATTTCAAAATTAGTGCGGTGTCAGTAATTTACATCAGTTGGTTGAGCGTAATTGATGTATTGGATGGTCAAGGGGTGTTGAGGATATTGCTGTCATGGTTGGTGGTAATGTGATGTATTTCAAATACATACGATCAGAATTGAATGTGTGTGTGTGTATGTGTGTGTGTATGTGTGTTTATGTGCTTGCGCGAGTGTGTGTATGTGTGTGTGTGTCTGTGTCTGTGTCTGTGTGTGTGTGTCTGTGTGTGTGTCTGTGTGTGCATGTTGCAAAATATCGATGTCACACAATATGCATACCAAAGCTGAACATAAATGTCCTTTCGATCCGTCCATCAATAAGGGCGAGTGCATGATTATCAGCTATTTGTATTATCAGCATGTACATGATTTGAATCCGCACTAAATTGAAAAAATCGATTTCTGTGTGGCCTTACCTCGGTGAAGGCTCATCAGCAGTTTTTCATGTAGCACAACACAATTATCAACCCAATAGCCCATCATGCCTACCAGTGGGCTGGTTTCTCCCCAAATATTGGCTGCTTTGCAGGGCCCGACACAATATTCCTTTTGATTGAAGGCAATTGAGTCCTGCACATGATGAGAAATGGTTCAAAAGACAAAAAGTGTTCCGGAAACATATTCATGGCGGGACTAAAAAAGTCGCCATAATAACAGGCAGTGATTCGATAGCCAACGCATGCATATCCTTTATACTCTGGCACCCCATGAGTAACGGCCTCCGCTAACGGTACGTGCAGCGACATATGACATATGAGGTGTGCCCCTTTCGGGTAGAGAAAACGTCCTATTCGACTTCGCTAACCACTTCGTACACATATGGTTAAGTCGGTTGCGATGCTCAGGGAGCTGTGGCTTAATACGAGGTGTCGACCTTAGCTACCTGCTTGACGCTTATTAGATATCCCTCCTATGCAACCAAATACAGAAAGGCAGCACGCAGACATTGTCGACGGGCGCACACGACGCGACAAGACGTATACGGGGACGAGGGTGTAACATTAAACGACACGGAACGTCGGATAGACAGCGAATACATACAATAAGACGATGGAAAGGATTGGCAAAACGCGGAAAGGAATACAGAATATGGCCGCCCACCGCGATTGTTAAGCGTAGTGAGCTAAGTAGTCAAAAACGACGGTACATTAGGTTGGTGGTGTTGCAGGCCAGCAAGTTATGGTGGCAATACTATCACTCTGCGACCCTTGCTCCTTTATCCGTCTAATAATCATTAAGTATGAAATGGGATAAAGCATGCGGAATACGGGCTAGCGTCACCTCTTTTATCTCGCCCGCGTACGCGTTGACGATGATGGGAGCGCCGGATGGCGACCCGCCGTCGCCGACTGGAGCGTTGGACTTCGGATGGGTAGTTAACGGCTGCGGAGCATCATTGGTAGCAAGATCGCCCGCTGCATCTCGAAATCTTCCATATTTCTGTGCTCGTCCACTTAAGAGTATTAATTTTGTTGGGCTTGTATGGCGGCTTGGCTCGCCGCATCTTGCAGGTGGGGAGCATCCTCGAGTGTACCGTTCCCGATCGGTAGACCTTCCCTTCTTATTTCGTACTGCGGGACCCCCAAACGGAAAACCTCAGACAACATAACTTAAAAGACGTAGGAGGCCTTAGCAACGTGAGCATCGATGAAGTGGCCGTTAATAGGGGTGCGCACCATGTCTTTGGGTCCGGCGAAAAAATGCATCCTACCGTCACTAAAGACAGTAAAACGATCCAAAGTACTACTTAAGTACTACTGAACCACATAACGGGGATGGATCGGTAGCTCGAATGAGCAACGCCGATCGTCTTCGCTCTGGGCCTGGCCTCCCATCGAGCGCAAGACTGGTGGACAGGGCGGCTGAACAGCGTGTACCATTCACCTCACCCCACCCGAGCCTAGCTCAAAATGGTCTGTGGATCCGTAGCGACACCAGATGGTACACACTCAAAGGCGCAGCTTCCAGGGATTTGAATTTCATCCCCCCGACAGCTATCGCGCCATCCACTTCAAAAACCACACATGTACCCGTCAGAGTACTGCGACACACCAAAAAAACACACCGCTTACAAAAAGCCTCTTCCCCGGTAGGCGGCGCGCCACATCACGCCCCTCCGAGCGTCCGGACGTCCCTGTCCGCCGCCAACATCCACCAAACCCAGGTCCCATCGGGCCTGGTCGCGTGCAGCCAACACGCGCACAACTCTCAAACACCAACTCGAAAAGCCACACTCACCTCCTCTACTCATCTCCACCACTCGGAATCCTGCTCGATCGCCATGTCTTCGACCCCTACCCCCCCCCCCCCCCCCCCCCCCCACCTACAGGCAAGCGCTTCTGAGGGATCCCCCGCCGCATGGCCGCTTCACGGACCTCTACCATCCCAGGAACGCACTCGCGGGACACCCGCTGACCCCGTTTCTCACCGCCCCCCAACTCAACCACCCCCAACAAATCTTGGGCACACCTATGGACCCCCTTCCTCTCCGTCGTGGACTCCAGACCCCCCTGGTCCTCTCTCCCCCACGGTCAACTGTGGCCCTCGGACATGCCGACGACTTCTCCACCCGTATGGTCGACTCACTCCTACTTACAGGCCAGTACTCCAACACCCCCCCCCCCCCACCTCGCTCGATTCTGGATCCACGGCGTCTTCCTGCCGGATCCGACCCACTCCGACCCGATCACGTCGGCATGCTCGATGGCCCGTCGCTGGCTCCTCGAATGCCTCAACGACCTCACTGATCTTCCCAGCCGCATTAAAAATATAATTGGCCGGGATCTCGCCCACCACACTCGATGGACCGCGAACACCTCTCGAACACACCACCCCACCGCCCCGAAATGCGACGATGCCACACCCCTCCTAATCGAGCTCCACACGGGCTTTCAAGAAATTCGCCTGACTATTCCCACCTCATGTATAGCGGTAGGCCTCCTGTACCAACTGACTTCACGCCAGCGTGAATTCAGTTCGGCCGGTCCAGTGCCCCCCTCCGCGACCTCCTCCCCTTCGCTCCTGAAAAAACTAAGTCAGCAGAAAATTCGCTTTCTCCGTGATGCCTCGGCTCCAGGAGTCTCAGGCCGAAGGGTGAAAATCCGCTCCCCCCTATTCACCGGTATCACCGGCCAAGAGACAGTCGCCCTCCTGCAGGACCTCCTCACCTCCGACCTCGCAACAACACTAACTTCGACAGGATCAACCCCCTCGACCCACACCCAGAGCAGACTCGAAGACTTACCCGAGCAAGCTCAGTTCACCCTCCAGTTCGCGGACGCCCTCCAACCGCTGGACACTCCCATCCCGATCGAGTCCGACCCATCCTCCTTCTGGGTAAATATCCTCCACCTGCCCAATAATCCCATTCATTTACAATCCGGCCATGTATCCCTTCACATATTTCCATATTCACCCTATAAACCCGTACCCCCTGACCATCACCTTCACACCATTACCATCACACCCCCCCCCGTCACAGGCCACGTTCTAGGCTCGTCCTGGGCTGACACCTGCCTCACCACAGTCCTCATCCAATCCCGCCACTCACTCTCCCTTCCCTGCATCAACTCAGACGGCACCATTCCACCCACACACTGGTTATACACCCTCTTATCTCAAACAGCCACAG
>JAPMLY010002322.1:0-53932 GCA_026401115.1 Tetraselmis chui | reverse complement strand
GGCGATGGAGGCGGTCGGGGAGGGGTCTGTGATGGTCAGGCCGCCGGGGTCGGCGGAAAAGGTGAGATGGCGGTGCGGAGGCAGGCAGCCCCAGGTCCCTGCGTGGCGCGGTTAAATACGCAAGTGAAGAAGCATTATAACACCTCTGAGTTTTTATTCCATCGACGTTTGTGATGTCATGACTATTTTCCATGTCTTCGAAAACTATGTTATCATTCTGTGGCATTAATTCAAAACTCATCAGTGCAATGATAAGACATATGAAGTATAAAAATATTGAATGAAAATAAAAAAATGTAAGATAAAATTACATGCAAACTCTCATAAAGCAGCGTTTTGTGGCTCGATAGGTCAGAGATTTCGATGTTGAGCGGTTGGCGATTGGACTGTTGGAGGAGGGCAGTGGTGCGGTGGGGCTGAGGCTGACAAGTACGCCGCTCTGTGGTGTGGTGTCAGATTTACCGCTTTGATCGCGTCCTCTCTCAGCGCGATGGGCAGGACGCGGTGTGTCGGGAGGTGCTCGGTCTGATCGAGGCGGCGGTGGATGGGAGCTCCGCGGCGGTGCTGGTATACGGCGGCAGCAACTCGGGGAGGGAGCACACCATTTTGGGTGGGTGGGCTAGTTGATACATAATTTGGCTTTATTGCTATTTGAATCCCCCCCCCCCCCCCCTTTATACACACACTCACTTGCATACGCACACACACACACACACACATGTGCACAGCACATTTTTCTGTACACTCACACCGCCCCCCCCCCCCCCCCCCCCCCCCCCCCCCCCCCCATACACACATATCAAGGACCTGCTATTGCTATTTTGCATGCTTTATATCATCAGGTTTCTGTTACAGGTTTTGGTTTGGGTGAATTGATACACATGTTGTTGGTGCTGTGTTTGGTTGCTAAACGGGTCCGTGACGTGCGCAGGTACCCCTGAGGAGCCGGGGCTTCTGATGCTGGCGCTAGGGGAAGTGTTCAACCTGCGAGAGGAGCGGGCGGGCCTGCTGCAGTCGCACATCGGCATCAGCATGCTCCAGGCACGGCGCGACACCCTCGCCCTCCCTCCCTTCTCCTACATCTGCAAACAATACCTAATCTGCTACCGTTACCCCTGCCGTCTGTCACCCACTTTTCGATTGTGTTGATTTGCGCCGCGTCGGCTGTTGTCCGCTCCGAGTGTGGAGCTTATGGCGTTTCAGCGCGTAGTTTTGTATGACTCGAATTGGGAAACAACAAAACGTTTGGTAGGCATAACAAACGAATCACGAAAACGCAAAAGATGAAAATCTGAATTAAAGACCGCCGCTTGACGGTCGATACTCGTTACACGAAACCTTGAATTTTGCCATGTTTTATTTGCGCTCCACAACTGTTGCATCGCCTCAAGGGAGATGGGCCACAAGTATGTCGTGGGATTAGAGAACTGGCAGGGATCTGCTTGATATCGTTAAAGTGACTGTGGCACTGTCCGAAGGGACGACGCCGCGCAACGTGGAAAGGCGTACCTCGGTTTCGAGTCGTGGTTGTAATTTTTTATAGTTCGGGTCATGTGACTCTGAAATAGGTGCCGCCATGTGAGCCCCATGCCAACGCTGTAACTGCTGTCAAGGTGCAGCGGGGGTGCTCCTTCGAATATCCGCAGCCCGGCGAAGCTCCTTTTCCCGCATTTCGCTCCCCAGTCACCGTATCTATGCAGACTAGAACAAACCGATGGCGTTGAAGTTTCACAAAAAACGGTCAACGGCACCGAAAATTGTGCAATTTCACGGTGTCAACCCTTACTCGACTCGATACTGTTCGTGATTGACTGTGTCAAAACAGGCAAAAATGTGAGCAAAAGAATAATAAGAGGTCAGAGTAACTCGAATCGACTATGAGACATCAGTAAACGGAAATAGAGAAAAATGACAAAATATACTTCAATTGACTACCGAAAAGTACGAGAAAAGAAAAGGATCATTAATTAGTTGTCTCGAGAAGGCTGAACTCACTTCTTCGCCCCCCTTTGCGGCCCTTCGGTGGTGGCCCCAGATATGGGAGGACCTTGTTTGGGACCTTTTGGGGCCTGATGGGTGCAGTCCCGGCGCGGCCGGCGATCAAGTGCAACCGGTGTTTGTGGACGACCTCGGCGACGCGGTTCGGGTGCTCGACGAGGGCGTCGCGGAACTGCCCGCAACCTCGCACGACAACCCCGGGAGCTTCTCTATCCTTTACACAATTTTCGTGACCACGAAGAACCGCATATCCGGAGAGGAGGCCTCCGGGAAGCTACAGATAACGCACCTCTCTGCCTTTTCGCAAGCAGGTGCGCACCGCGGCCGCGCAGTATATTACACAGTACAAAAAACTAATTTTGGATTTCGAGTAATTTGATATATCAGCTGGGCCCGTGATTTACCTTTTAGCTAGTTTATGTCGGCAGTCCGCAACACTCTCGTCCGCTCTTTTTGGAGTTTCTTTTGAGCGTACCTGCATTAAGCGATTAGCTGCCAGCGAGGAACCCCTGTCGCTGCAATGATACCGCGGTTCGTCGGGAGGCAGGTGCGTGAATCCTCCTTAAGCCTCGTTGACGTACAGTTGACCGGTCGCTCCTGATTCGCTTATTAGAAGTTGCGTCGCACAAGAATCGAGGATTATGATAAAACGACATGGACAGTATGACGTGATACTATTTTCTCTCTACAAACAACTATAAACAAACCGTTGTGTATTATTATATGATGTCTTAATAGGAAATTCGTTACTTCGATATTTATGATGGAACAACGCCATGGCAGATTGATTACAGGAAATTGTGTTCCAATACTATTACCAGGAAAATATTTGACTTACGTTTTTGTCAGTATGATGGATTCCTTCCCAGCGCTGTCGAAACTTGCCTTGTATTTCGTTTCGTTTGTTGTGATACGGTGGACTGCCAAGCTACTCATAGCTCGTGGGGGTGTGGCCCATGACGCAGGCTCTCTAGCGACCCCTCCCTCCGTGCTTCATCTCGGCGACTGCCTGGTGGCTAGTCTGAAGGGACAGCGACAGACGTGGGACGCCAACGTGGTGCGGTGTCCTTTACCCTCCGCCGCTAACCCTCGTTACCCGACCATGGCGTCCGTAGTGGGCATTGATTTCCTCAATTGATTTGCACCCACAGCCCGTTCTTGTGCCCGAATGCCTCGTCTGCTGATTTGATTACTGGGTTTTCGTCCTCCGGTAATTTATTTTTATAATCAAGTATTGTATATGACATCGTGTCGTCAGCTCTAATACTGTTCCTGTATGTTGTGTACTGTCAGCCACACACCGGAGCGAATCGTAGTACTTTAAACGTTGGATTTGTATAGTACTTATTGAATCTGTTCCTCGGGCTCAGGGGTTTTCCCGCTTTTCTTCTTTTTGCTTGGTGGCCTCCACTGCTTTTTCTTGTAAGAAAACATTGTATAAAATATACTTATTAAATCTCAAGATCCACCTGTACCACATTGCGTAGTACTTAGCAAAGATGAATTACGTCGCTTACCCTAATAATTTATAAAACAAATTTACAAGAAAAAGCAGTGGAGGCCACCTACCAAAAAGATAAAAAGAGGAAAAAGCCTAAGCCGGAGGAATAAGAACGAACCCTAATAATCCAAAGAAGTTCGTGAATGGAAATGCTTTCATACTCTAATGTACGCGGGGTTTATAGATTTACAGAAAGCATACGATACTATCCCTCATGAACTTCTATTTTCTAAACTAGAGGCTAATGGGATTACGGGACATATGCTATCCTTCCTTAAAGCTCTATATAGGGATAGCATTGTCCAAGTAAAAACTGGAGAGGCCCCGGGCATATTATCCGACCCCATCCCAATAGAGCGCGGACTACGACAAGGGTGCCCAGCATCCCCAATCCTCTTTAATATATTTATTAATGATATATTTGACGGGATAGAAGGATTGGGGTGCGAGGTGCCGGGTTGCGTTGACATGCTTGACTCTAGGCAACCGTTACGGGTGCCGGGCCAATTATTCGCCGACGACACCGTGGGCCTTGCGCCATCGCTCGATAACTTGCATGCCATGTTCGCCCACTTTTCCCAATGGGCGGAGGATCACTATATGGGATTCGGTGTAAAAAAATGCGGGGTAATGGCGCTAGGCCGCCACTCCGATGTAGTCGCACTACGCGAACAAGCCGACCGTTGGCAGCTAGGGGGGGAACGGGTACCGGTTGTATCTGAGTATAGATATTTAGGCGCGTCGATAAATTCGGATTTAAGTATGCGAAATATCGTGGGCGATAGGGTAAGCAAAAGTAGGCGCGCCGTTGAAGCGCTCGACTCGGTGTTAGGAGGGCGGGATATCCCCATTAATGTACGCACCTCGGTGCTTAAGACCTGCATATTGCCGGTCCTTACTTACGGGTGTGAAGTTTGGGGGATGGATTCGACTAGCGGCGTCAATAGATTACAAACTATATTAAATCAATGTTTGAGGCGCCTAGTTGGGGTGGGTGCAAAGGCCCCTGGGGTGGCCACAGCGCCACTACTACGAGAGCTAGGAATAGCGCCCATAGAAGCAATTGCAGCAGCGGCTAGGACTAGGGCGTTCCTTGAAGCGCCCACCCTAAGTACATGCATGAGCGATCTAGTGCGCCAACCTAGTCGTATGCGCCCAAATACTTGGACTTATGGGACCGTGCGGTGGCTGGATCGTTTTGCTAGGGCAAGCGCGGAATTAGCCCCAAACGTACGTGTCCCACCCGCTTGGAGGTCTTTGTAACCACGCGTGGCCTTTCACCTTGTTAAAGCGGCGGTATGGGGTCGATTCGAGACATCATCGTCGGCATGTACTAATACGTGGAGTATTTATTCCCATGCCTCATATGTTGGGAACCCATTGCCACAATACGGCACGGGCATTCCCGCGGGGGCCGTTGCAGGGTTACACATTATGATTCAATTGCGTACGCGTGTATTTCCCACAGCCCGTCGTCTTGCCCGCATTCATGCCATGCCTGAACGTTTTCTCCATCATTGTCCTCCATGCGGCGGGGATGTTATTGAATCTATAGAACATATTTTGCTTGAATGCCCACGTTGGGATTGCCACCGTCGTAATTTTTGGGCGCTAGCCCCAGATTTTAATGGTTTTGTGCGTCTTTTCGCTACATCCCCCGAAGATATAAATGCCTTACTTTTAGGCGGTGTCCCCCCTTCCCTTCATGGCGCCACCCATTTTACAGGAAATGGGAGGTTTTTCCAGTTATGGCGCCAAGCCCTCCCTCATATTGCTTTCTTTGTAGTTCATGTATCGCACTCCCGAAATGTTTTGCTCCGTGAGATGGGCCTTGGTCCTTCTCGCATTTTTCGAATGGGTCGACGCCCGGACGGGTAGGGCAGACCTTTCTTGGTCAGTGCCAGGAATGCATTCATGTTTGTTTGCATGTCACTGGAAGGTTTTAGTTGGTGAAACTCCAACACTGGCCTCGTGTGGGGTTAGCGCAGGACGGTACGGTTCTCGTACAATGGTACTTAATGCACTCACACGAGCGTCGCCTACCCGGGAGCATAATCGATGTTTAGTTGAGGTTTGTTTCGAACTTCTGCTCTCAGTCATGCTTGCAAAACGCCGCCTGTAGAGGGTGCCGGTGCGGGTTCCCTGCCAGTCCCATATCCCGGGGGCGCAAAAAAAAAAAAAAAAAAAAAAAAAACTCTAATGACCATAATGTCGGATTAGTAGTATTATCAATTTATGGCAAAGAAAAAAGCAATGGAAACCAGGAAAGAAGGGGGAAAAGGGGGCCCATGCCGCGGAGGACTCGGATTTGTCGTGCCGAATCCAATCGAGCTGATATCAGTACGTGACAGACAGAGAGACAGGTTTGTAGTTATATTTATTATTTGGATGTTATTTGTTTAAGATTTCTAGATATATTTGATTACATACATGTGAGAGTGAATTGACGTTTTTGTGCTTGTGGCGCAGCTAACGCTACTTCTACGCGATTCGCTTGCCCCGCCCTCCCCCAAAGCCGCTGTCCTGGTCGCCATGTCGCCGTGTGCGGAGCACGCTGCCGACTCTGTGGCCGCGCTGAACTTTGGGGCGCGGTGCTTTGCCGCCACATCCCGCGGGCAGTTGGCGCGACCGGCGAGCGTGGCCGACACCCTAATGCAGCAGGTGGGGAACATCACTGTCAATAAAAAGCTTGAAACATGTTAATCAAGCAATCTCAAGAAACATTCGGAGCTTTATCATCATGAAACTCGCTTAGTTAGAAATTTCTGGCCAATTTCTATTCTTTTCTTCTTTTGAATTGTATCAGTTTGTGAGGCGGTAGAAATTTACAATGTCTGGAAATACGCATTGACGAGATATATGCTGTGCTTGCACAATTCTTTGTTTTTGGAGTGGTCACAGTTATTTATGACGTCAGCTTGGTTCTAGAAGCATCTCCCAATTTGGCCGTAGCACTATAGCACATGTGACCGGCCTTCTATTGGCGGATCGCTTGTGACAGCGCTGGGTTTTATGTTTTAAAATTCACTAGACACCCATGGTCCTGCCCGAATGACGTTTCTGCTGATTTTTTGTCTATTTCTGTCACACACAAACACACACATACATACACACACACACACACACACACACACACACACACACACACACACACACACACACACACACACACACACACACACACACACACATGCAAATAAATGCAGTAGATTTGCGTTCTTTACAGCTCAAGGCATGCATCCGCGCTAGCGTTCCCCTTGCCACCATTTGTGGATAGGATCGCATGTTGCTGTCCATACTGAGCGTGCGCTTTGTGCGTGTCCACAGAGAGCCCCGAGGGTACTCGGTCGCAGCGGGAGCAGTAACCACAGGTCATCCGACGGAACGGCTCCCCCCTCCTTCCGACGAACATCCTCGCACAAGGGGTAGTGATGGTGATAGTGATCCGCGCGTGAGAACCTGACCTCGGTTGGCTACCGAATCCCAGTAGTTTTGTAAAACCGACCGTGCCGAGGTGGTTAGCATACTCATGCAGGTCATCTCATCCGTACTTCTACCTATGGAGGTCGTGCCTTTTATTCGTGCTACAACAAATAATCCTACCCCTCCCCCCCAACTTCAGATCTTCAATCATACTCACAACTCAAACACACCAACTCACACACACACACACACACACACACACACACACACACACACACACACACACACACACACACACACACACACACACACACACACACACACACACACACACACACATGTACGTAGTCCATTGCCCAACTCACCCGCATTTCCATCAACGCAACTCATGTACTTTATTTTTAGTCCCAACAAATTAATAAGAGGGGCACGTCCCCATTGTTATCCGCCCCCCCCCCCCCCCTTCCCACGCCACGGCAGTCCACCGGGCTTAGGCCCCTCGACGCCTCACGAGCAAGTGCGTGAAAGCGAAGCCTGCAAGAAGTGGGAGGGTGCTTGAACCGATGCCTCCATACTATCCTATTGTTTTCATGCCTCGTGGTCCATGGTATTCTATCTGTGTTTGGGTCCATCGCCTCCGTTGGTCAAGATATTTCGGTGGGTCCGGACATTTCCATCTAGCTACACCCTCCGTGCATAGCTTTCTCGGTGATGGCTGACCTCGAGGATCACCTCCAAATTGAAATTGAATTACTACGTGCTACGACTTTCGTCTTACCCCCCGCCCCCCCCCCCCCCCCCCCCCCCCCACATCAATCATCGTTAGATGGCGGTGTTAGTCCCGGTCTAAACCCTATAATACGATGGTGTGTAAGTAGGGGCCGAGAGATAACAAACTCTAAAGTTTGGCAGTGTTTGTCGAGTGATGATTTTTAATTTTGTAGGGGATTTAACCAATCTGACTTCTGTTTTACCAAGCGTGGTCGGCCGGTTGTCGATGTGGGAGGCACGCACGCCTACCAACCTAGCTCTTGCGCGACTCCGGCTTCGCCGGATAAATATTTTTTAGGAGGGATGAGGGCAAGCGGAGACCCCACACTCAGCATGATATCGACGGTTGTGCCGCCGCGCCTGTGTCGTGCGACGAGTATTGTCATGTAACAGTACAAAACATGAAATTGTACATGTACTCGTAACTGATTTGATTGTGCTTTTCCATCGGAAGGACGTACCGTGTGGTTACGTAGCCACAACAAATTAGCGAGGGTATTGTTATGTACTGTACTACTAACCGGTACGCACAGGTACGCACAATCAATCGAACTAGCTACATGACGCGCTAGTAGTATGATTTCCCGAAACACACGAGCCGCGTCGCTAGTCTGTTCACACCGTTACTACGAGAGCCCTAGCGCTTGGCACGAGAACCACGCGAGAGCAAGTGCACGCTAGCTAGGCTAGAGCTATTGAAACTTAGTAAAGTGGAGGGGGGTAAGATGACATTTTAGCCATTCCTTAATTCGATTACAATCTATTGTTAAACACTAAACACCCATCGACTAATCCTCTTGGCCCCAACCGGCTCCGTACGCCTCCTAACCTTCGTATCATTCAGGCAGAGCTTCCTCAACCTTCATCCGTCCATCAACGCCTCGATCCGCTGCGTCCCCGGCCACACCGGCGACCATGTTAGCACTAGCATCCCGTTGCATAGTGCTTATGTACGAGGTAACTATTTGTCATCCTAGTACTTAGTGTTACGCTATTAGCGGCGGTCGGCCGGCCCTGCCGGTGCCTTCGCCGGCCGCCTTCTCTCACTTCTCTAGATACAAGTAGGTCGTGCCGGCCCCACACGGGGGCCGTCTGTGATGACTAGAAAAGTGACACATGGCGGCCGGCGAAGGCACCGGCTGGGCCGGCCGACCGCCGCTAATAGCATAACACTAAGTACTAGGATGACAAATAGGCACCTCGTACATAAGCACTAGGCAACGGGATGCTAGTACTAACATCCCCCCTCAAGGTAGCTGAGGTCTTGACGTCGTCCTAGCTTGCGTCGTGGAAGGTGCCATCTTGGTCGAAGATGTAGTGCTTGTAGCGTGAGTCTCAAGCCGGGTAGGTGTAGCGACATGCGCTCTTTGGAACGTGCCGCTGCCATTGAGTTGCCGATATGAAGCGGTTCCAAATGTACTGCGTAATGTACTAGTATGACATGTAGCGGGAAAACTGTCCACGGGCGAATTAGCCGACGCATGAGAGCGACCGGCGTGGAAGAAGCAAAGCTAACAGGGTTGTTAGGAGCGTGTAGACACGCAAAAGCATAGACGGGCGTTGCTCGTGTTGCCTCCCCCCTTTTGCCGTGGGAAAGGTTAGCTCCTCGCTAAGTTAGGTGAGCGTTGCGGCGTTGCCTTGGGATAAAACAATAAGATTACTAATGAAAGTACGCACGGGCCGAATTTTCGCGGGTCGGTTTTATACAACTAGATCCGGTCGAGAGCATCGGTAGGGTGAAGACTAGGTGAGACTGAAAGCTTGGTGGGGCGAGCGTGGCGCCGGGCGCTTTACATACGCTCTTCTCCTTTTTACGTGGGAGATGGTAGGACAGCCGCGGACAACCAGCTCGAAGGCGAAGCGTGGTGTCGGTTGGACGATGAATTACTAGCGTGCCGCCGAGCGCTTTACACACGCTCTACTCTTTTTTACGTGAGAGTAGGCATGACTAGCGTGGCACCGAGCGCTTTTCACGCGCTCTTCTCTAGTGTAACGTGGTGGAGGGCCCATAACATGTCCTACCTACTCCCACGTAAAAAAGTGTAAAGCATGTGTAAAGCTCGGCCATGGGCTCTCCTCACGGAAACACCCCCCACACACACACACGCACACACACACACACGCACACACACACACACACACACACACACACACACACACACACACACACACACACACACACACACACACACACACACACACACACACACACACACACACACACACACACACACACACACACATGATCAACTCGCTGCTCAAAAGCCCACTCAATGTCGCCACACATACCTACCTCACAGATGGGAATAACACTTTCCCGAGTTTTCAGCTCATGCGGCGATTGTGTTGGATCCATCATGCGCGCCCTCCCTGTCGTTTTTTTTCTATTGACCCACACTCGCCAATAACTGCCCGCCATATGGATCCCACAGCCGCTGCCACCGACTACCCCACCCAAATGGAATGCACCGACGATGCCCCTTAAGAAGCAGCCAACCCCAAGACTCTAGAGGAGGCACCATCGCAACCCCAGTCTGCGCCCACGCCGGCGACCGACACCCAGCCCGTTGTCCACCCCCCCGCCACATGGGCCTCTACAGTCCGCGTTCCCTCTCCCGTCCCACCATCCTATCCCTCATGCCTAGCCTCCGCCGACTTCTATAATCGAGCACGCCATCCCACTAACCCCGTCGTCCCCCAACTCTTCGCATCCCCCCCCCCCACGTGGCCATTACTTAGCGAATTTTTTCGCACCCCCAATAAAGACCAAGTGGTGCTCAAGCTAAACAAGCTAATACGACCCACGATGGGGCCCACCCTCGCAGTTTCTACGAGCACCACCAAAAAGATTATTAAGGAGGCCAAAAAACGCTGGGGCTAACGCTGGTTAAGCTTCTCCTCGACAACGTCAAGATTTGCTCTAGGCCGAACCCTCTCGCCCCCAAGACCCCAGAAGGACGACGCAACTTCACATCCCTTAATACCGATACGGTCCTCATCCGAGTTTGTCGCCGGGAGGTCGCTAAAGAGCTCATCGTCCACCGGCAAACCCACTCCCATGATCACATTCGGATCCTCACATACCACGAAGGCAGCCCATGCGAAACCTCTTTACATGGGGGGCTCCTCACTTGAACGACGCCGAGAAGGGAGGCCACCATATCTGAATATCGGGGCCGGAGCTGTAGGGTATAAGCACCTACCAAGCTAAGGGTCTCCTCCTCTCAACCCTAGCTTATCTATGGGACGACGGCTACGTACAACTCCGTGACGTCGAGAAAACACTCTAAGTAGCAACTGATGAGGCGTGGAAGGAATGCGAAGCTACGGACACTCCCCCCTCCCCAAGCCAGGTCGTCTACACCCGTCGCGGTACAATCCTCCAGGCCTTCGAGCTACGAGATATCTACAAGCCGGACAATTTAACCGTGTAGACACGTTCAATATGGAAGACAACTAGCGCACACGTAGGTATAGTCACACTCACACAAAAGGACAATCACATAGACAACGAGCATGAGGCATGGTGTCGGGACGAAGGAAATGAAGAGTTGTATAGCCTATTGACAACTATGTATCGAATCACACAATGTATAGTCGTGTTCTAGATATATACTAAACATATCTAGAATAGCTTATTATAATATCTATTTGTAACAAACAATTAGTAAGTCCTACGTACAATACTCCCTATGAAGGTAGCTACATCATGAAGCGTTGCATTGAGTTTGTTCTTCTCATGATCTCACTTCGGTGTCTTGTGAGTGCGAGTCATGGCAGTGGTTTGGTGAGCACATCCGCCACCATTTGGTTAGTTGGTCGGTACCTCAACATGACTATATTGTGCCTTGTTTCACGTGGTCTTTGAGAAAGTGCCACTTCACGTCGATGTGCTTGGTCTTCTCACTGACCAATGCGTTACATGGGAATAGGCGATCGCGCTCTGGTAGTCCTCCCAGATAGTGGTAGTTGCGCTGGCTGGCTCATTGAAGATCTCACCCATGAGTTGTCGGAGATGGATGCCCTCTTGGGTGGCGTCAATTGCATACTAGTATTCTTCCTCGCATGTGGGTTGGGCGACGCAAGTGTAGTGTTTGGACTTGTAGTTGACGGGTCCTCGGCCGAGTATAAACAAATATCCCGATCGAGACTTGCGCATATTGTTGTCATTTGCCCAGTCTGCACCCTCGAAGCATGTAAGTTGGAGGTTGTGGCCGCTCCACCCCCCCAACGCCAGGCGCATGCTGATCGTCCCCTTGAGGTAGCGTAACACATGCTTGAGCGCTTGGACGTGAGGAGGGTGATCGGAACGCCACCGGAGAGACCAATTGCGCGGCTGAATATACGATTGCGGAGGTACACAACGGTGCTTACCACGCATGACCACATGGAATTTGGAACGAATATGTTGTGCATCATTGCATATGCATTATCTCTGACCGTGCGCCATTGGCGTTTTGTCTTGATGATCATATGGCGGGCGTATGGAGCTGAGTAATGCACACCAACACCCAACCGACCACACATCTAACGGGTCACGGCTGCCTCGAAAACCGAGTCCGAGTCGGATTTCAGAAGAGAGGCGAAGGCACCGGACGAAGAGTGGTATCGTGCGTGCAAGTGGCGGATTTCCGGCAGGGTGGACTCGAGTTCCAAGCAAGTGTCAGGTTTCAATTTCAGAAACCGCACCCACATGTATTGGTGTGATTGTCGATAATGAGCAGACAATAGCGTAAGCCATGCGGGGAGGGTACATTTACTGGGGCCCGTATATATGAGGACAGATTCATGAGGTAGCGCGTTGGCTTAGGACAAGCGGATGAATTGCGGGGTGCATTACTAGCCTTGTGCAGCAAATATGAATCGCAAGAAACACTTGTTACAGAACCGAGTAACACCGGAGTCATCGGAATACCGTGGCCATGTTGTGCCTCAATGCTTTGCATGTTTAGGTGGCCAAGGCGGCGGTACCACAATATTGGATCACATTGTGCAATGAGGGCCACACTATTGGCTACCACGGCTAAGCTATCCACGGGAGGCAGTCCTTTTGGCGGTGTCTTGTGGCTCTGAGCAGGTAGAGGCCGTTGCCCGACGGCTTTATCACACCCATTGCTTTGGGTACCACGAGCAACCCATCATCATAGTTAGTGTAGTTGGGAAAATGAATTCACATCCGCTATGTGACTACATCCAATTGACACTAAGGAGGCGACCGATTCATTGTGGAGAGCGAGACGAAATATCACATGTATACAACGCAGGTAATGTGCGACGAATAATTTGGCCAGGCACAACGGGGGTGGCAATATGAACTATGCCGCTGCCCATAACGTCAACCCCGACACCACCCACACGAGAAGAGCCGGAAGGTGGCACAAAAGTAACGAAATCGGCGAGAAAAAACAGTCAAATCTAGAGCAGGCCGAGTCTACTACTCAGAAATGCGAGAGGTCACGGCGGGGGGTGAGGGACAATGAGAACGCAACATCGTGGAAAGAGACACTCACCTCGGTGTTATCATATTCGTCGGCGCACTCTAAAGTGGGCATGTCGAGAAAACTAGGCACATGGGAGTCGTCATGTGAGACGTCGCTAATGAGAGCAGCTTGTGCACGCAGAGGCATTGCTACCGGGGGTGCCACACTTATGGACGATCATCTTACGTTTAGCAAGATTCCACTTCAATAGTGCGTCATCCGAGGCCGAACATGTCGATAGGATGTGGTCCATACTGCCACATGCACTACACTTGTTGGGCAGGCCGCGACCACCGCGAACCGCCACAACCGATGTGACCACGTCCACCGTGGGAACCACGGCTACTTGCTTTAAGCGCAAAGATCGGTGGGGCTTGACCAGTTGGGGTTGTTAGATCAGTCCCCGGGAGTTCTTCTTTCATATTCTGGGCCAAGTGGAGGATGATGGCCATCGCCTCGTCCGTTGACATGAGGAAGTTGGTGTCGAACGCGTTGATGACACGTTGTTTCGCCTATCCGAAGTGGCCGGTGCTACATATGACACGCACCACCACGAGCTGTAGATTATGTGGGTGGATGACATGTGACCCATCAATCATTTCGCAGGTCTCGTTGTAATCATCGAAGGGTTGGTGCATGAAGTGGACGTACTCCGTGAGTGATTGGTATGGGCGCTGGCGGAACATTACGTTGTCCAGCAGAGACATGATGGAGCGTGCGAAAGAACGACCATCCAAGCGCTCACACATGATGTCCCATACAACTGTCGCGGTGTCATGGCGTGCATCAAGGATGCACTTGATGTCTTGGCCAGCGCGCTTATTCTCGTTGGCAGCATGTAGTAAGAGAGCGCACGTATAGTTCCGCGCTGTCTCATCTAGCCATACTACGGACTCCCGTATGGCGAGCTGGGAAATGAGGTACACCGCCTTGAGGGACAGAAAGGTGAGAAAGATCCTCTTCCGGTATTTGAAGTCGGTGTTCGGCCCCATGGGGGTGACGGTCATCTTAATGGAGCGGTTCGGTGACTCTTTGTCGAAGCCGGTCGCCTCGTCAGCGGCTCGGCCGATGACCACCGAGTCAATGGTTGGACGACGCCCCCCGCGCATATTGTTGCTGCCACTAGGGACAGGGGTGAAGGGCTGACCACCGGGCATGTGTGGCAGGCCATCTTGCACAGGTGAATGGTCATGCATGAGCTGTGGGCCACCGTGCATGTATGGATGGCCGGCATACATATGTTGCTGGCATGTAAGGCCGACGAGCAGGGAGATGTGGTGGTACTTGGGAGGGGTCGAGGTGACTGAACTGCGGGTGGGGTGGTAGTGGGGGTAGCTAGACTGGGGTTGGAGCCGGTGTGGGGCGTGGTTTTTCGCGCCGGCCGTCACGTTGTCGTTGAGCAGCTGCGTCAACCGCTTGTGCGTCTATGCGTGAGTCGATAAGCGCAATTTGCTCCATGACGATAGCGATAGCATGAGGGGGTGGGGAGAACATGTCACGAGAGCCATGGAGAGAGCTATGGTTCTCAAGTCGCCTAGGGTCTCAGCGGGGGGTTCCGCCGAGCGGAGATTCGGCGCCATAGTGAACGGCGGCGCTGAAAGGTAGCGACATGTAGCGACATGCAACGATAAAAAACACTAGCCGAACTTGTGGCTAACATTGGTTTTAGAGAGACGGCATGTTGCCCTGCGGCCCTTCGGCATGTAGCCCTCGGGCGTTTCGAAGTACCCTTTCTGTGTCCTCCACATGTTGTAAGTAATACTCACAAGTTAGGAGTTGCGTATAGGTATTGTAAGCTATTCCTCATATGTTTAGTACATGTCAAAATCGGACACTCCGACACACCGTTTGTTTTGCTAGATAAAGAGTTGTCGCTAGGCGGCTACAACTCTTAATTTCCTTCGTCCCGACACCAAGCCTCGGGTTCGTTGTCTATGTGATTGTTCTTTTGTGTTATTGTGAATGTAACTAAGTGTATGTTAGTTACCTTCGACAAAAATTACCTCCTCTCAAAGCTCGTTACCTGCGGGACTTGCACCCGTTTGTGGGCATGATGACACTCGCGTACCGCTAGGGAGCCCTGAACGAAGCCGCTCCGTTACGTCGGAGGCGACACTTCGTACCTCATGCCATAGTTCATTATTTTGGAATGGCCAGGTTCCGTCAGACAAAGAACTACTACGACGGAAGTCCCAGCCACTATTAAACGACGAGCAGTTAAACTCGAATATTGTTAACGCGTTGCGGTTGAGCGCTGAATTCGGTGATCTCATTCGCGAGGGGTACTCCCAAAACTTGTTTTGTGGGGACGAGGGTGGGTGGACAAAATACAGCCGGATTGAAGCCAAAGATGGGTACTTTTGGCGTCTCCATCGCGTGTGTGTTCCCCGGAACTCTGAGCTCCGACTGAGATTGATCTTTGAGCTGCACGACAGCTCGTCATCTAGTCACAGAGGAGTTGTTGGCAGTCTTGCGAAAGCGCTCGACAGATTCTGGTGGAAATGAATTCGCCGAGATGTGAATTATTTTTGTGAGCGATGCGCCGTGTGTCGACGAGCAAAGATTCAACCATATATGGCTGCGGCTCTTTACCCTTTGCTTGTTTCACTTATCTATACCGTGGCACACAGTTGACCTTCACTACTTAACACACCTACGGGTGAGCAATGGCTTTGACATTGTGTTGTTTGCTATCGACCACTTGACTCGAATGGCCAAGTTTATGCTTTGTACAAAGAGCGTAATAGCAAAGGAAAAGAAAAGTGCATGCCGCCTGCAATGATGCTGTTTGTGTCGAAGATTACACGGAAGTGCCATCACCGGGAAACGAACCCGGCACCTCCGTGTCCGGATCCGCGCCTAAAAGTCGGTACCCGATGGGGATATATCTCATATATATACCCCCGTACTGCCCGAGCAACGGGCTCCCGCAGTACATCCACTATTGGCGAGATAGTAGGGCCAAGACTCCCCCGGAGTACAACGTACGAATGTGTCCATTATCGTGCCAACCATGGGGATCTCACAACAACTTGGCTCTCGGGCTTTAAAGCGCGTCTCGGCGCCAGATTCAAAATCAAGGACTTAGGTGCCCTCTCCCAACTTCTCGGTATGCACATCACTCGCGGCCGGTCCGCTCGCACTATCTCGCTTTATCAAACTAAGTACATGCGCGACAACATGGTTAAATACGGCGTGACCGACTGCAAACCCTCGTCCCTCCCTATGAACCCGGGCTTCCTGTCCGGCCTCGCATACATGGACTCCCCTCACCTCACGGGAGTGTCGAAGGACGTTTACCCCAGCCTACTTGGTAGTCTCCAATACGCCGCTATATGTACACGGCCAACTGTCTCTACGGCTTTGAGCATTCTCGGGTCCGCACATGCGCACCCCACGCATGCACATCTCCATACTCTGAAAAAGGTGCTCCGCTATTTTCACGGCACACGCCACCAAAGAGGGACTCCACCTTCGCCAACTCCTGGGGGAGATATTCGGCGAACCCATCAGTGGAACAACCACCATCTTGGAGGATAACCAAAGCGCGATCGCATACTTCCAGAACGCCTTGGTCAGCGAGAAGACCAAACACATCGATTTGTGTTAGCACTTGCATCCCATTGCCTAGTGCTTATGTACAAGGTAGCTATTTGTCATCCTAGTTCTTAGTGTTATGCTATTATTAGCGGTACTCTATTCCCTATTAGTGGCGGTCGGCCGGCTCTGCCGGTGTCTTCGCCGGCCGCCATCTCTGTCTTCCCACTTCTCTAGTCACCATAGCCGGCCCCCTTGTGGGGCCGGCACGACCCACGTGTAACTATCCGTTCCCGATTCCGACAGTTTGAAATGGTGCTTTCTCAAGCACCACGTGAAACATGGTACAATCAGACTAAGATACCTACACACGAATCAAATGGTGGCCGGCATGTTCACCAAATCACTTATCGGACCTGCACTCACACGCTATCGGAGTGCAATCTTGGGAGGAGCAAACCCAATGCAACGCTTCACCTCGTAGCTACCTTCAAGGGGAGTGTTGTAAGTAATTCTCAATAGTTTTTAGTTGCGGATAGCTAGGTCGAAGTGGGTGCAAAAATTCGCGTCCTTTAACTCATCGAGGGTGTCATCCACACGTGGAAGTGGGTATGCGTCTTTACGCATAACCTCGTTAAGGCCACGGTAGTCAATGCAGTATGCAAAATCGAAGGAAGCCATCGGCTTTACGCACAAAAAAATCGGCGAGCCGAACTCACCGTGGCCATAATAAAATAAAGCCCGTGATGACGATTGAACTCAGCGCGCTCCGCGGGTGATGATATGCTCAAACGATGACGTGTCATCGGGCCACTTGTTTCAATGGGATGATCCCATTGTCGGCTTACATGCGGCGAGTCCATTGGTTGCAAAAACCCCGGGAAGACATCTAACGTCCGGAAGTTTTCAAGTTGGTATGCAGTTAACGCCTCTCCGGTGTGAAATTGTGCCGGCTATTACGCAAAAATCAGAGTTATGTCCCTTCTTTCGGCGCGTCTTGCGCATGAGCTTCTACATCTTGCCATACGACATTATAGTAGGCACTTTGGTCGTCGATCCTCCATTTGAGTTTCCAACACTGCGAACACTTATAGCGAACACCTATAGGTGGAGGGCCAAGACTCCCCCGGAGTCCATCGTACAGATGTGTCCATTATCATGTCCACCACATGGATCTCACAACACTCCCCCTTAATGGACATCATCCCATGAACTCCGGCCGGTGCCCCAGTAACCCCCGCAGTAAACGCGGAGGGCCCATAACCTGTTAATCCATGAACACACGGAATGGCATGAAGGGGGTTAGAACCGCCGCTTCCCGGAACGGAGCTGTACGCCTTATCCAAGTACCGCCAAAAGCCGGTACCCGATAGTAAGATATTGTGCATATGAACCCATCGCATCGCATCATGCACACACGGCTAACACCTATAGCGAACACCTATAGGTGGATGGCCAAGACTCCCCCGGAGTCCAGCGTACATATGTGTCCATTATCTTGTCCACCATAGGGATCTCACAACAATACCGTCCATGAGAGTGGAGACACGTGTCGCGCCAAACTAGAAAAAAACTTGCTCGTCCTCCAGCCATGGTAAGCCGAGCACCAAATCAACATTAAGTAAATCACGTAGGACGTAAAAAGTGCGGTTAAACTCGTGTCGAGCCAGCTCGAATGTAGTCTCGCAAACTGCAAAAGACGTCACATGTTATCCTGACCAGTTGGCGAGTTGAAATGAGGTCTTAGCCTTATACTAAGACTAAAGAAAAGCGTCTTACGAAGTCTTTTGACACAAAGTCAAGTGTCGCAGCGCAGTCGTATATGTCCAGAAATTAGCTATCAGCTATCAAGAGTTTCACGTTTAGCTCGGTTCGAATCAACGGGCGAGCTTCGGTAAGGTCAGTCAACATGGCGCTAGCGTCAAAGGGAAGTTGTCGTAGCGTAGCGATGGAAGATGCAGGCTCGTTTGGTGGTATATGTAGCGATGGAGGTTCCACAGAAGATGTTGTCGGGGATGAATCTTAAATACCACAATCAGCGTGGACCAACCACAATTGAACATGCCATGGAGCAAGAGCAACAACCTTCTGTTGAGTCGGGTCGTTCACCGACTGGCGAGTAAACATTTGAGTCCTTGCATGGAATCATGGGTACAATATCGATTGTCGAGTATCATTAAACTTAGCTCACTTTGGTAGACCAAACAAGGCCATCGTAAATGTCGGAGTTGTACGATGACGACAACTCTCAAAATGACGTGCCATTTGTTTTGCTTAATCCCATAGCGAGTTAAAGAATATTCGCTCCCCATTAAGTCTCTCTCAAAGACAAAGTCACTCGGCGAACAGTGAGGCAAGTCACCGTGCGAGTTTAGACCTTCGTCAAAAGTACAACCTTCCAAAGTGAAGTCGAATCATGCGTGCATAGGCTAAAAAACAGAGTCAACAAGTTTCTAATCAATTGAACGTTTGGTTGTTACTTGTCTACGATTGTTTCTTTGCTTGCTCTGACGACAACCACCAACTATTGATTTAGCATGTGTCGCTACTGAAGTCGATGAAGGTGTCGAAGGAAAATCTTGCAACTATGTCGTTAACAATGTCTCAAGACGGCAAGAAGATGTAGCAAGCTACTCCATGTCGTCCGAAGAGCAACTTTGCCACCATCATTTAGGCTTGTTGGGCATGTCGACCGGCGCCTTGCCATTCACCTCCGGGAATTGGAAGAGACGGTGTCCCTTCTTATGGCACTTGAAACAACGTTCCTCTTCATGGTGTCGTTTACGTTCTTGAGGAGTCAAAGCTCCAGCGATGACATTGAAGTGAATTTGGACATTGTTCGAAGAAGTCCGCCCGCGCCTCCTCGATTGCCACGGCCTCGACCACGTCCACGACCTGAGTCTTCACCGAGCTCAAAGCGCTTAGTGCTCACGACCTTTGGATTGTCAAGAGGGCGCTTCTAAGAGAGTCGACTACCTCTAGGCTTGTCACATGGGGCAGGTGCGCCTTTAGGACGACCCATATGAGGCGAATCAAACACGAGGTCATTGAGGATGCTTTGTTAGACAACCATCGGCATGATGTAGCCCTTTTACTCCGAACGATAAGACTTAGCCTGAGTTAGGAGCTGAAAATTCGACAGCCCTTCGACGAAAGATACGGACTGGAAGTTGTCTAAAATTTGTTGTCGAGAGCTCTTCAGAAAGTCGTTGAACTGCTTGGTGTAGATGGCGTAACTATGGGAACCATGCGAAGGTGAACCACGGCCGTAATTGCGTCGTCTCTGATGTTAGAAAGCATAGACGTCTTAGGGATTTTTGCAATCAAATGGTCCAACGTGTTTGGAATAGCAGCATGCTACTTCCGATTGAGCCGCCAATTGTTTAGAGCATCTGAGAGGTGAGACGCAACCCATACGACAACGTTGTACGAGTCAAGATTGAGGCTAAGCATGACAAAACGTTGAGGTTGTATCTGTAACCATTCCTCCAACTTACATGGCTCTTGTCTAGATTGCTAGGGTGCGTTAATTACTGCCTTACGCTCCGTCTCGGTAAGTGTTACGCTCGTGCCAACAAAGTTGGTTGTAATTGCCGGAACGCCCATATGTAAATCATTAGGTGTCTCACCACACAACGGATTGTTGTAACCCTTTATCAACATCCAAACATGACCACAATCGGCAGCCGTGAAGCGGGGGTGAAAGAAGAGCTGCTTCGGGAACGACGTGTCTTCTTGAAGGAAGAGCTATCGACAAATCACAGCGCCTCGAAGAGATTCCCAATGACCAACGTTGCTAAATCGTAATAATTCGTATTTACGTTGAGTCTCCCTGACAAGCCTAATCTTAGACGGCGTAAAAGGAAGCCCGTCAATGTCAACAATAGTCGGAACGACGTAAGTGCCAGTAGGGCGAATTGTCGACTGAGCAGTAACAACCTACTCGACCTTAGGTGGTGTAAACAAATTATTGTCACGTACGGAACTTGAACTGATAATCCGAAAAGACGTGAATAAGTTGGTGTTGACTAGAAGGTAACGGCACTCGAACGGGATTACCACTCAACAATGTAAAACCGTCGATGGTTAGGGTTATGCCAGTTTTCTCAAACAACTCACGAACAACAACGTCGACGGGTCATTCGTTAGGCAAAATCGAACCAGCAGGAAGTCAAGTTTTATCAGTACGGGGTTTACGTTGTAACACGAGTTTGTTGTCTGAGGTTTCGAGCCTCCGACATGCAGTACGACCACCACGTAATTTTCGGGACCATACAAGAAGTGTCGAACAACTCAAGCAACAACGAAAGCGTGTGAAGATCATGAGCTCCAAAACCAATGTGGCAGTTTGCTTATCTAGATCTAACTCGTGACACGCAAATCTGTTTTGCTTTTGCTAATGGAAGTGCAAATGGAGAGAGATGGAAGATGTCCAAATGTTTAGTGTTTAACATTCGATTGTAAATGAACAAAGGGATTGATTACATTATTCCGTCACCTCCCTCCAATGCACGAGGCTTAAATAGCTCCAACCTAGCTAGCTTGCATATGTTCTCACATAGTCCTCGTCCCAAGCGTTGGGGCTCTCGTAACGTCACGAGCAGACTAGCGACGGGGCTTGTCTGACTAGGGAAATCAGGCTAGCGCGTTGTGTAGCTTATTAGATTAATTGTGCGTACATGTACGTACCGGGAGGTATTGGCATTAAAGTAAAAAACAATACCCTCGCTAATTGCAGTGGCGACGTAACCACGTAGTACGTCCTTCCGATGGAAAACTACGGATAAAATTGGTAAAGAGTACATGTACGATGTGATGCAATGTACCATTGCATGGTACTACAAGTCACATCTTGGCGCCGAAAGGTTTATCTCGCCGTCCATGTCGCTCACGCGGACAACGCCTTGCGCGGGATGTACGCCGCCGCGGACGATGTGTAGGCCGCTTCTTTCTGAGCTTGGGTGCCTTCTCTTGCCACGGCGCTCTTCACCCGCGCCATGGCCCGCAAGCGTTTGCGTGCTTCCTCGCGCGGTGCGTGAGGCGCCGCTTGTCGCCTCCACGTCTTGTGTGTTTTTAGCGTTGCGTGGGAGTTTCTTGTGTTTTATTGTGTTTCATCTCCTAGGTTTGTTGCACAATACAGTGCTTACTTTTGCCGTGCCTTGGGTTCCATTACCCTCTTGTTCCTCTTGCTCTTCCCCCCCCCCCCGTTTTTCCATGTCCACGTTCATGTAGTGCTTTTTGTAATCGAACTAGAAACACGTTAATTCAGCATTTGCAAAGCACGGGGAGGCTCCGTTTGTCAAAAGCGTAGATCCCTTACATTTCTTTCTCGCTAGGGCCCCTTGGTCAATTACGTACGTTAATTGAGGGAGTCGGGAGGGAGGGTTGCGTGAGCTGTGCTCGCGCAAAGGGTGAAGGTGGACGACCTATGTGTGTCGGCGCGTCATATAGGGGTAACGCATGCTTGGGGTTAACCATTGTGACGAGCGTAATCTGGCGGTTAGAATTTGCAACGTCGTGGCAACGCCCGACTATTCTCGCCCTTAGTGTAATCTAAACCTCTCTAGTATCAATATGACCATTTACAAAGCAAGGGGAGGCTCCGGTTGCCATGGTGTCGCCATTGGGCGGGTTGATCGTCGGTTGGTCACCCCAAAAGCCGAAGAAGAGTTACTCTAATCGTCATGCAAGGACGGTCGGATTGATGTAGTCAAGGACGACGCTTGTCTCAGTTGACAAGCCGCCGAAGTATTTTATGTTTTTTAGAATAACTGCGACGTAGTAGGCGGCCGTCGCTGCTCCTTTGCGTAAGTGTTAGCACTAGCATCCCGTTGCCTAGTGCTTATGTACAAGGTAACTATTTGTCATCCTAGCACTTTGTGTTATGCTATTAGCGGTACTCTATTCCCTATTAGTGGCGGTCGGCCGGCCTTGCCGGTGCCTTCGCCGGCCGCCATCTCTCTCCTCTCACTTCTCTAGTCATTACCGCCGGCCCCCTGTGGGGCGGGCACGACCTCCGTGTAACTATCCGTTCCCAACATGTTATGGGCCCTCCACCCAAGTTATTACACTAGAGAAGAGCGTGTGTAAAGCGCTCGGCGCCACGCTAGTCCTACCTACTCCCACGTAAAAAAATACTAGAGCGTGTGTAAAGCGCTCGGCGGCACGCTAGTAATTCATCGTCCAACCGACACCACGCTTCGCCTTCGAGCTGGTTGTCCGCGGCTGTCCTACCATCTCCCACGTAAAAAGGAGAAGAGCGTATGTCAAGCGCCCGGCGCCACGCTCGCCCCACCAAGCTTTCAGTCTCACCTAGTCTTCACCCTACCGATGCTCTCGACCGGATCTAGTTGTATAAAACCGACCCGCGAAAATTCGGCCCGTGCGTACTTTAATGAGTAATGCTGTTGTTTTATCCCAAGGCAACGCCGCAACGCTCACCTAACTTAGCAGGGAGCTAACCTTTCCCACGGCAAAAGGGGGGAGGCAACACGAGCAACGCCCGTATGTGCTTTTGCGTGTCTACACGCTCCTAACAACCCTGTTGGCTTTGCTTCTTCCACGCCGGTCGCTCTCATGCGTCGGCTAATTCGCCCGTGGACAGTTTTCCCGCTACGTGTCATACTAGTACATTAAGCAATACATTTGGAACCGCTTCATATCGGCAACTCAATTGTAGCGGCGCGCTCCTAAGAGCGCATGTCGCTACACCTACCCGGCTTGAGACTCACGCAATAAGCACTACACCTTCGACCAAGATGGCATCTTCCACGACGCAAGCTAGGACGACGTCAAGACCTCGGCTACCTTAAGTGCAAGGTCTAGCTGAAACCTTATGGGGGGCGCTCCCGAATCGTCGATGTGACCTCGTGGAGCCATCTAGTGAGCGTGTTAGCTGTTCTTTTTAGTGTTTTTCCGACAAGTCAATCGCCCAGCGCGATGTCGGGTATTTTCCGTCCGAGAGAATGCGTCGAATAGAATCGAAGAACATTAGCATTTGAATAACCTTTGTGTGAATCGTGGGCGGAAGGTGACACCATAGTTTGCGCTCTGATGACACTCCGCGCTGTCCTTTTCTTGTGCGATGGTACATGCGAATGCCGTCTTCCTCGGAGGCGACGAGGTCCTCGCGTAAGCACTTTATTTCTCAGCCCCCGTGTGGCGGTTAGCCTTCCTAAGCTAATTGCTAGCACAAATTTGTTCTGTTCTGTTCAATATGTTGCTTAATTGCTGAGTGGTGGTGCAGATGGGAAGAGATGAGAAGATATGTCACTGCTTGTACTTTAGCAGTATATTGTAGTTGAACAAAGGTAATTATTGTTAAATGGTTCTGTCACCTCCCTCTACTTCACCGGGCTTAAATAACTTTCCGCCTTGATAGCTTACACTTGCTCACACTCGCTTACGTGTCAGGCGTTAGGGCTTTCCAACCGTCGTCAACAGTCTAGCGACGCGGCTCGTCTAGCATGGGGAATCACATTCTGCATAGGAAACCTCGCTTGGCGGCCGCGTCATCTGGCTAGTTAGATTAAATGTGCGTACATGTACGTACCGGGAGGTACTGGTAGTACACTACGCATCGGAACCCTTGTTAAATTACAGTAGCGACGTACCCACGTTGTACGTCCTTCCGATGGAAAAGCACAAATTATAATTAGTAACGAGTACTTGTACACTGTTCTGTTTCATGACTGTACTCGTCACACCCGCGACTGAAGATAGGTACAATATTACCACAGTCGTACACGCCCGTAGGAGTCGTACTTGGTCTCGTGCCGGGCTTGTTTGGAGCGTCGCACGCGTAGTGGAATCCGTGAGTTGGATGCGTAGGGCTTGGGCCATGCGTAGGGCTTGGAGTACGATGGAGGGTGGCAGGTGCACTAGTACTAGCGTGTCTTCAATCGCAACAAGTGAGGCGGCAAGTCATTTTCTAACCTTGAAGAGGCCGTTGACGGAGGACACGTAAGGTTGTAGACTAGATGACTTGATGGTGCCGAGCTATCCTAGCCACGCGACGTATCGTACCATGTGTGCCGGTGTAGCAGTGAGTGGCGCGAGTGTGTGCTCCTCAAAGAAGTTGAAGTACCGGCGGATAGTAATGCCGTAAGTTGTTGTTGCGCTAGGTGCCCATGCTGCGGGGAATAGGGCTAGGGGCCTATTCACGCCGAGTACGTCAGAGCCGATAATTCTGGTCATGTACGGTCTCATCGTCTCGATCCACGGGTTGGTGTTGGCTGTGACGCTTACCTTGTACTTGGGCCTTGTTTGTCTACCGGACTACTAGTTGGGGATTCTTGGCTCGCGGCGTAGTCTTGTAAAATGTGCTAACGTAGCACTCGTCTCCTCGTTTTAGGTAGAGCCATGCCGGAAGGGAACTCAGAATGTAGTGACGGCACAGTGAGGATTGCATGTTGTACCGCATAGCGCCTAACGCCCGGGCTGGAACAAGTTTGGACGGGGCGCGACTATAAGTTCTTCTCATGCCATCTCGGTACTAAGTGCTTGGTGCCATACTTTGCATGTCCATCGGGGGGCGAATACTATAGCCGATACGCCGCTCTGCCGTAGTCTTGGACGAGGTTGGGTACTAAGAGGGGCAAGTGGAGGTTGCACCATATGTTTTCATGGCTCCAATTGTCGTCTGAGAGGGGGAGCGCGTCCACCGCTTCGCACGTCGAGTCTCTTTACCCTGCGTTGTATCGTGGTAGTAGGGTTTTGAGCGCCGAAGCCAAGCGATCGATAGAGTCTCGTCCGAACCTCTCATCGAGTTCCTCAAACAGTAGCTCGGGTCTAGCTTCCAATCGTCGCAGTCGAGGTGTCGACTCAGTTTGTCGGCCCAGACGTTGGCTGGTGACCGGATGTAGCGTGCCCGGAGTTTGATGTTGTTCGTGTCGAGTAAGCACCACATGCGTCGTAATTCCTCCATCATTACCAGTGACCGTGAGATTAAGCATGTCAGAATGTGACAAACAACATGGTTGTCCTCGTGTAGGAGGACGTAGCGGCCGGCCAGCTGCGGCAAGAAAATCTCGACAGCGTGACGGACGGCCTTAAGCTCCTTCCATGCAATGTGTTGATGTGCATCCTCGGCGCTCCAAAATCCTCGAGCCTCGAGGTGCTCGTTCAGTACCGCGCCCCATCCGTAACCAGAGATGTATCTTTGAAGGTACGCGGTCTCGACGGGGTTGTGAATGGGCTTTCCGTTGGACTGATTGGGGACCCGTGTCCATCATTGCACGTCGCGACGCATCTGGGGTGCTAACCGGACGAGGCCTCCCAACTTCTCGCCGACGAGGGAGCGAAGTTCTAGGAGGAAAAATCTAGCAGGTGGAATCGCCAAAAAATGTAATGTGCCTCGCATGCGAGTGATTGTAGGTCCTTGACGGGTAGCGAGCGTGCGTTCCGTGTAGCTCGTCCGATGAGTTGTCTCGCTTGTTGCGCGATCTAGGTGAGTTTTGTCTCCGGCGCGTAGAAATAGCCTGGCGCTGCGTCGATGTCGATTCCCATGAGGTGGCCGACTTGCGCTGGTTTTTAAAAACCCTTAGTTGGGTGCATCAGGAGGCCGAGACTGTCGAGCAGCTTGGCTAGGCGTTGGCGTAAGGTGAGCTCCTCCTCCTCGGTAGATGCGAATGAGTAAAATTTAGTCGTCGACGTAGGGTATAATCCTAGCGCCGCGCCAACGCGCTCTTTTGAGGCGGGGCTTCGTGCGGTTGCCTTGCGGTGCGGTAGGGAATTCTTGGTCCGGTGCGCGAAGAAAGTTCACAAAAGTTAGCGTCATCTTGCAAAAAAATAAAAGGGGGGTAGGGACCACCCCATCGGTAGCCCCGCGAGTCTGTAGAGCTCTCCGCGTACGTTCACAGTGAAGTATTCGCGGTCCGTTGGGCTGATGCCTAGCGCGTAGAGCCCGTCTTGTAGATCTCCCTTTATGGTCTGGACATGTAGCCTCCCTTTCTCGTTAGGTGCTTGACTCCGAAAAGCGTTTCCATCTTGAGTCGCTTTCGTACGCAGTGCTTGTTTAGTGGTCGTAGGTCGCAGATTAGCCTTTAATGTTTGTCGCCCGGCTTGGACAATAGGAAGAGTTTGGAAACGTAGTCGTTGCATGGAGAGGGCTCCCACGCCCCGGCATGTACGAAGCGCGCTAGATCGCGGTCGACGAACTCTAGTTCAGGGGTGGCGTCAAGTAACGACACTCCTTGTTGAATCGTTGGGGTGGGCGGTTGTTTCTTAACGGTATCGATACTCCCTCCCGGATCCACTTTAGGATTTGCACGCTCGCGCCGATTTTCTCCCACTCGCGCAAGCTCCGTCGCACGCGATGTCGCATGTAGTTGGAGGTTGGGTTGCAGGAATCGGCGCGGCGGTGCACACCATCAAGCCTCTGCCTCGGGCTCGGACTTCTTGTGTTGGCGTGCCTTGTCCTTCTCTCTCTTCTCGCGTTTCTCGTTTTCTTTGAGCTCCTTATCCTCGAGGTTCTTGTCCGGCCGCGAGGTAGGTCTGTCGGAGTTGCCTCCGTCTGCTCTGCCGGTCGTCGGTTGCTTAAGGTTTGAGCGGCTTGAGCTTTTGCGGCCGCGTGGAGACAAACTCCGATGCATTTGCCTTCTAGGGCTGCGAGTAGTCCGTCGACGCCGTTGGTGCTGCGGTCGGCTGCTTGCGCGTCGAGGAAGTGGGAGTAAACGAGGCGCTCGGTGACTCGCTCCTCTCCCGTGAGGGCCTTCTTGCCCTTGAAGCGTCGAATGTAGGTAAGTTGTGACTCGACGGCATGCCTGACAACCTTGCGTGTCCAAACGGCCGCGTCGTGGACATCCGAGGCGTGCGCTCTTTCCGCTGCGGTAGCGGTCGTTAAACGAATCGTTGCCAGAGCTGTTTCGAGCGCAGAGTAAGCGCCATAGGACGCTAGGTGTCAATATTCTTCGCGGGAGGAAATGTGCTTTTCTTTTGTTAGGAACGTGCCAGTCTCGTCGTGTCGACGCGTCCACAGTCCCCGTGTAGAGGCGTTAACTAGCGGTAAAATGTCGTTGAACGCTCTTAGGAGTAAGTCGATCTAGTCGCGCGGGTCGATGTACGCGATCTTGGTCGAATCAATATATACGGGTGTGACGTACTCGTCCACGGTCCCACCCTGAGGTACTGCGTCGGCCGGTACCGGCGGAATGTTATGCGGCTGGTCAGGGGATGGCGGTTTCGTCTAGTCGCCGTCTACCTTCATGAGCAGATGGTTAACAAGATTATACAAGTCTTAAAACTGCGCTGCATATGATGGCGCCTTGATGGCTCCGGTGTTGTCCCTATTGGGTACATGTGTTATTATGGTAGATTGTCTGCCATAATCAGCTTGCGAATTGGTTCGATAGTAGCTACACCGTGTGCTAGTAGAAATCTTACACCTTGCTATAAAGCTAGAGTCTAGATGCCGGTGCGTGAGCTGTCCTCGCGCAAAGGCAGGAGGTGGACGACCTCTGTGTGTCGGCGCGTAATGTAGGGGTAACGCCTGTCTGTGTTTTACCATTGTGACAGGCGCAACTTAGCGGTTAGGATTTGTAACGTCGTGGCAGCGCCCGACTATTCTGCTGACCCCAGTGTAATTCAAACCTCGATCTGTCAGTAATATCAATGTGACCAGATACAGAGTCAGAAGTACGGTATACAGGTACCTTTGTACTTTATACCAATAAAAATGGTCAGACAGTACAGTTGGAGACTCAACCGAAATAATATAAAGCTGAAAACTACTGCCCAACTACCTGTACCCCCACCGTGTACTGCGCCGAGCGCTGGACATCCACTGACCCACGTACCAGTACGGGTACCAGCAGCTATTCGCGCCATCGCTTCAGCACCATCCACAAATACTGTCATCGAAGTGTCGAGCTGGCACGAGTCGTCGCGCCGTAACCGACGTCATAAAAAAAATACATCAGTTTTGGTGCGATCAATGATTATAGAAATACTACAAAGCTTGATTTCTCATTTGGCACACTGTTTCATACAACGTATGGTGTGATTATTTAGATGTAGCCACTATTTTAAAAATAACACATCAGTCAGCTAGAAAACACATGCTGCTGCTGACTACGAGATGAGGGTATCAGTACTTGTACTGCGCCGTGCTTTCAGAAGTGATGGATGAACCGACTCAGATGAGCTCGCGCGGTACCTGCGGTTGTTGATAACCCCAGTAGCCGTTCGGAGAGTCTCTTTATCCAACGGTTGTCCCAGAGTGCGCGCAGTCGTCCGACGGCAGCGTCTGCTACCGCCCTCGACCAAGTGGCCGTAAGAAACACCTTTTGTCGGGAAGCTTGACGTCCCTCTTGCCAGGAGTGCTCTGCGTTTTGTCCTAATCCCCGCAAGCTAAACGTGTCAGGCCGAGTAAGGTGCGTTAGATTTGAGCTACGGCCGATGCCGACTCAACGTCAGTCAACCACCGCTCATTCGTCCCTGTCACCTGCTTTCTCATCAGCACCTTCCTGCCCAACTTGGGCACCCCTGCTGCCAAAAATGCCCCACTTCTTTCCTTCCGTCACATGCTCCATGGGCTCTGCACAGTGCACGACGTCGGGTGCATATCACGGCTGGTTGTCTGCTACAGCGACTTTCGGTACTTACCGCCTTTGTTGGCCGCCGTTTGAAAATTTACTGGACGCGGGAGAGATAAGATAAAGAATCTTGCCAACCATCACCAACCATCCTTCGCGCGCACCTCGAACTTTCGTTCGATTATGTATTTGCTGCAGGTTTTGGCTTTCACAGTATTGCGCGTTGTTGTGTGTGCACCTTCTTCAGTTTCGGTTCTTGCCTTCTGACCCACCGGTCGCAATCGGGGGCAGGGCTCGTTCGTCGGTATGTCCTGTCCTGTCCTGTCCTGTCCACACCCCTTCTTATTCACGGCTGCAAGCCAAGGCTCAAACTTTTACCTTCGAAGCAACGCAGGCACGTGCACGTTGATAGCAAGGTTTCAAGTTAGTTCAATTCTCTATAATCAGAGCAAGTGGTGCTGCCAGCAAGCAGCTCTTACTACCTACGTCCTTGTTTCTCTTGCACGCCGCGGCCTTGTATTCCCTAGAAACCCCCGGAAGATACATATTTCAGTTTCTCGTCTCTATCTTTCGTCTCTAGACTGTCCAGGGGTGGGGGGAGGGAGGGCACACGGACTGGTTACTGAGCCCTACGTTTCCCCCGCGACTACAGGACTCTGATCACGTTACAGCAAACTAGTGAAGGCTGAGGCAAGGCAGTTTGGCCATCTCACCGCGGGTCACTCTCCGAAGCTGTACCCCCTCCCTCATTTTATTCAGCAAGGTTAGAACTATGATGACAAGTACGGAGCCGCCGGAACCACAAACGCGGGAATCTCCTGCAAATGCACTTTTTGCGGCCGTTGATATCGAGGTTGCTCAGCAGGATCGGTCAGCGGCGGGTGTTACTGGTGCTGCTGCCGGTAGGAGCTTCGCGTTGAAGAAGAGCCTAGCCGCGCGGCCTAATGACGGTCCTGACAATATCACGTCGCGGGCGGCGGACTCGGCGGCGCCCACCGCCAGTGGTAGCCTGGACGATGATACTCGCAGCGGTGAGAAGCTCGCCCCCGCGTTTGGAGACGTACCGCCCCGGAAACGAAAGCGCTCTGCGGGGGATAACGATGACGAGGCGAACAGCGGCGGCAGCGATGGGGAGAAGGTGGCGAAGAAGGTGAGCGACAGTGCGGTCGAGAAGGTGTTCCAAGCGATGCGGGCGGGATGGAAGGCCGAGAAGGAGGCCGGGGAGGGCGTCAAGACCAAAGAGTCGGGGATCACTCCCTTGAAAAAGGCCGGGGAGGAAGTGATAACGGTGAGCGACTCGGATGCAGAGGTCGAACCCGAGCTGGCGCTGACGGCGGAGCAAGTGGCGGCGACGCCGGCGGATAAAGCGCGCGAGGCGTGGGTGAAGGAGCGCGCCAGTCGAATGGTGGCGCAGGAAAGTCTACGGAAGAACAAGAAGTGGATCAAGCAGGCGCTCGTGACGCTGAGCAACGTTCGGACGCGGCTTTATGACCTAGAGGGCGAGATCAGCAAGCAGAAGGCGGGACGGCTGGATGCGCAGGAGACGAACGCCAAGCTCGCTCGTCAGGCGCAGCGCTTTCGGACGCAGATAACGCAGCTGGAGGCGAAAGTCACGGAGGCGAAACAGCTGCAGCAGCACTGTGTGAAACAGTTGGTGGGAGAGCAGGAAGCGTCCAAGAGTGCCTCGTTAGCATGGAAGGAAGTCAAGGCTCAGTTGGCTATTGAAGAGCAGAACCGCAAAAAGGCCGTCGCTCTCCTTCGCAATAGCGAACGTCTGCTGTCTCTTGCCTATGCCAAGCTGGGGCCAGAGAAGGTTCGGGAGCTGACAAAGGAGGCAGGCACCGTGAATGATAGCTCACCTGGTAACGAGACTGAGAACGGGAGCCCCGCGGTGCGGAGAACTGCTTCTCCCCCTGTTCCTCCCGCTACCGCTTCCAAGGAGGAGCCACGCGAGCAGAAGCTGATGGAGGAGCTTCAGCAACGGCTGCGAGAGGAGCGCTCGGCGAGACTAAAGGCAGAGAAGGATCTAGAGGAGGAGCAGATGGCTCACCGGATGCTGCGTGGCGCGCATAAGGACGCTGTCAATCAGCTGGCCAAGCAAGCGGACATCATCCAGGCATTGCGTCAATCGACGAGTCGCTCTCAGGGGGGCTACGGTTACGGCTCTGAGCAGTATAGCCCGGTATCGGCGATGGCGCAGGAAGAGTCTCTCCGTCGACGTGAACGGCTAGAGATGCTGCACCAGAGCCAGGGGCGGTCGTATGGGCTATTGGATGAATACGCGCGGGAGAGGGAGGCTCGCCTGCGCTCCTCCTCCCCACGAAGCGCGACTGCCGAACAAGTATTTAAAACATACCTGGCTGAGCAGAAGGCGATGGGGGGCGGCAGCTCTCGGGGGCAGAAACGAGGCAGCATCGATGGAGGCCATCACGATTGGGATAGCGTCCTGCCTGGCCGGGTACCTGAGGACTTTGGCAGCCTTAGCGGTCGTCACCACAGTCTACATGTGGGCGCCTTTTGCCTCCAAGTGATCGAAACATAAGGACATTGCTGTGACAGCACTCGACAAACATGTGTTTTCTCATGCTGAATTTCTGTGATCTCTTCATTTGCAGGGTCTGCGTGATTCGTTGGAAGACGGGTTGCGACGGAGTGCAGAGGCGGAGTTGATGTATGGGTTGGGGTCTCGCGGATCCTCGGGTCGTCTCTACTCGTCTTCGGATCTGCGGGATCGGAGGGAGGCTTCCAAGTATGCTGACCTTTAAAGGGTCCTACGCTGTGGGTGTCGTCGTCCCCTCTGCTGTTTCTAAATCGGTGTCAGTGGTCAGACGTGTCGCCCCCTGTCAAGGTTCAGCGGGTGCGTCAGCCCAATTCATCCAGTGCCACCTATCTAGAATTGTTGAGGGTTTTTTAAATTGAGCAAGGCGGTGCCACCCTACGCCATTAATGTAAAGCAGCATTGTATAGAACTACCAAGACTAGTAGATCTGTAACGAGTATCAGACTATTAATCGAGCACATTGGATCTGTTGTAGACACGCGCACGGATATCTCACCTCTCACACATACAAACAGCAGAAGACGCCTATCACATTCGCGCAAACACACACACACGTACGAGCAATGACACTAACACACAGGCGAACTCCGATACTTCCGTGCGCGCACGGATGTAAACACTTCCACGCGCGCGAGGACACAACAACAGACAAACCGACGCACGTTCGTGTATTGCCAGCAAATCTACTGAGAAAGATATTGAAGAACAAAGGGATTTTTAATATGTCATAGTAGGTCTCGCGTTTTTGAATAAATGTTACGAGTATCAAAATATTCAAGTAAGATTAGCTGGGGTGTGCGTGCAAGTTGTGAGTGTTTTAGAGTGATCTCATATGCGCGTGTGTGAGGGTAATCGTGTTCGCGACAGCACATGCGGAAGTATGGGAGGACAAACGACTGGTATCTTCAATGCACTCTATCTCCGCGATGCTTTGCAGGAGGGCAATGCTGATGCTGTGGCATTCCTTCGTGTTCCTCGGCCTTAGTTTTTTCCCTCGTTTCTTCTTTATTTTACTTGGTGGTATCCGCCGCTGCTTTTCTTGTAAGATTTATTTTTCTTAATGAACACCATCCAATCGTACATTTTGCATGTGGGTAGCCGAAAGCACGCTCTATTATTATCCTCGTACATGCGCGTACGCTGGGGGAGTCTTGGTCCCATGCTCATCCGTAGCATCCACGTACTCGCGCGCGACCGCGCGTGCAAGATGTACCCGCGAAGATTGACACAAAGCGCCCAACAGCCGGCCCGTGCATAGCCCCATACATACATAGTGTACAATTACACTAAGGAAACCGACTTTTGAGGCGGTACTTGGCAGCGCGCCGGGTTGCCAACGGGATGCTCCGATAAGACGCTCACACAACAGAAAAGCGTATGAGCGAACATGCATGTTGGTTTGTGCACAAGTGTTTTTGTATCAATTTTATTTTGCGTGTGTTGATGGCTCGTGGGAGTATGTTTTTATGTATGTATGCGTGCGGGTGTGTGCGTGGAACACGTGAAACAATGTGCGTTGAACGCTCGTTTGTTTCTGTGATGTGTGCATGCGGGCGTGTGTATGTGAATGCGTGTGTTTTTGTGTGCGTGTGAGAGCGAGCGAGAGTGTCTGTAGGTGAGTATGCTTGATTGTGTGCGTGTGTGTGTGCGTGTGTGTGTGTGTGTGTGTGTGTGTGTGTGTGTGTGCGTGCGTATGTGTGCGTGTGTGTGAGTTATGTGCAAGTGTGTGCGTTTGTGTTTATGTTTGTTCATTTGTTTGTAGCGATGATTAGTGTGTGTATGTGTGTGATCGTGCAATCGTCTGTTTGTGCGTGTGTGTGTGTATGTGTGTGTGTATGTGTGTGTGTATGTGTGTGTGCATGTGTGTGTGTGTGTGCGTGCGTGTGTGCGTGTGTATAGGTTTGTGTGTAGGTGATGTGTGTGTGTTAGCACTAGCATCCCGTTGCGTAGTGCTTATGTACAAGGCAACTATCTCTCACCTTAGTGCTTAGTGTTATCCTAACACCGGTACTCTATTGCCATGTCAGTGGCCGTCGGCCGGCCATGCCGGTGCCATCGCCGGCCGCAACCTCTCTCCTCTCACTTCTCTATTCTCCACACCCGCCTCCCTTCATGGAGTGGATCCGGCTTACACGCGTAGAGTTCGAAGCCACGAATATGAGTAGTTTCGAGACAATACGTGTACTATTCGTGCACATTTCGTGGTGGTACCGGGGTTTGAAATTAGGGAATGTTTGTTCGGAAGGATCCGGATCCACCCATGCCCCTTTGTGGGGCCGGTACGACCTGTTATGTGTAACTACATGTTTCCATCTCCGACAAATTATGGGATAATAGTGTGTGTAAAGCGCCCCGCGCCACGCTCGCCCCACCAAAACTTTCAGCCCCTGTGAGGTGCTACTTTGGTTAGGCTAAGATGGCAACCTTAGACTAATAGTAGAACCTAATCTCTGGATCTAATTATACAGCGTAGAGAGAATTAGTAAGATTGTCTTAGGAACAGGGTTTCTTACAATCTGGGTGTGGCGTGATTCTATTCTGTACCGGTCTCTCACCTCTACCAGTAAGTCCCCGTCTTAAATATCCACACCTCAGGTGTTCTAGAAACAGCCTTAGAACCTGTAGCTTGTGCTGTCTGCTAACTAAACCAAACTATTATTGGTGATACAGATTATCTGAGATTATCTGTACCGTCTATCTAATCTTATCGCACAAGCTCTTAGAACTATCTAGAAAAGAACTATCTAGAAGAGATACTGCTAGTAACTCTGTACTGTCGAGGGAAAATACGGCGATACAGTTGTACTGCCGTGATGACAATAAAAGAGTCACTGAATATCGCTAAGATACAGGTACTATTTAGAGGAAATAAATAATGTCAGATACTAGCACTTAGCTAAATGGCTAGGATATGACACTCTCCCCTCCTTAAGCACCAGCGTCCTCGCTGTGCAGTACTCAGGGTCTTGGTTTCTTGGGGGTTCTTGCAGGCCAGCGATTGCGAAATCTGACAAAGTCAGGGGTGCCAGAAAATTCTCGATAAACATCCGTTCGAAGGAATTCGGAAAAGATGTTTAAGTGGTTGACTCCTCGCATGGGTTCCCAAGTGTCCTCGCTAGGTACGTTGAACGGTGCTGCCCAGCGGACCTTAAACAAAAGTCCCGTGCCATTGGAGTTAAAAGCCACGTCGAGTATTTTATCGACTTCAAATCGCTTCGCATCGTGCACAATCGGAATTGGCTGTGCACTGTTGGCCTGTTCTGGTTCTGAATTCCATTTCTCCAGTAAACTGGCGTGTACAACATCGTGAATCCGTACTCCAGGGGGTAGCTTAAGCCGAAATGCAACCGGGGAAACTTCCTCCGTAATGAGAAACGGTCCAATGTAGCGGTCGCGTAGTTTAGAACATGGCTGTTGTACAAACCGTAGATTTGTCGCCTTGAGCTTAACCTTGTCGCCAACTGTAAAAGGTACTGGTAACCGGTGCCGATTTGCAGCGTCTTGCATGTGTGCTTGGGCTGCTTTGACGCAGTCGTGGGCAAATCTGTGCATCTCGACCAGAATCTTCACTTGCTCCGGTAAAGTACGGCTAGGCTCGTTATCGTCAAATGTAGCCGTTGTTGGAGATGTCGGCTCAAATCCTAGCGTCGCCTTAAATGGAGACATAGTCGTTGACGTAGAAACCGCTGCGTTGATCGCGAACTCCACGTTGGTAAGGTGTTGAACCCAGTCGTCGTGCAAGGGGTGCACATAGCATCGTATGACTTGCTCCCATGTCTGGTTTACTCGCTCAGTTTGGCCATCTGTCTGGGGGTGATAGCTCGTAGAGATATTAAGCTTGGTGCCAACAGCCCTAAATAGGGTTTGCCAGAAGTCGCTCATAAACCGGGGATCTCGATCGGATATTAATTTCCGTGGTAAGCCAAAATGCCGAAAAACAGCGCGGTGCATAACTTTTGCTAATTGTTCCGCTGTAATCGTTTTCGTAATTGGCTCGACAATCGTCCGTTTCGTAAGCATACAGACGAATACCACCACAGCATCATACCCATCGCACTCAGGAAGGTCCGTAATCAGGTCAAGCGATACATGCTCAAAGGGCCTGGTCGGTACCTCATGCGATTGAAGGAGTCCATAAGACTTGTGTCGCGCTGCCTTGTTGCGTTGACAGGTAACACAGCTGCGTACATAGTGTTGTACTGTCCGCTTCATGTTAGGCCACCAAAACGTCCGGGTTACTGCTGCCAATAGTCGAATAATACCAGGGTGTCCCGCGGTCGGTGCGTCGTGTAGTTCGTACAATACTCTTGATCGCAATGTAGAGACGTTCGGAACATACAGTCTTGTCCCGTAGGCGTACAAGAGTCCATTAGATTGACGTACCAGCCAGGTAGGCAGAGATTTCCGGGTAAGCAGATATTTGTCCGAATCATAAGCACTTTTGATTTCCGCATGAAGTCCAGAGTCAGGATGTAACCGGGATTCCAGGGAAAAAATCTGTGCGTGTAACTCGCATTCTGCTTCGTCGTTGGTCCAATCGCGTAATAGTTGCAGCTTCTGTAATGAGTCCTTCAGGTCAGGTCGGCGAGACAGAGCGTCTGCCTGGTTGACTGCTCCCTTCTTGTATACGATGTCCATCTGTCGCTGGTAAGGTGCTAAAACTTGAAGCCATCGCACCTGTCGAGTAGACAAATCGCGCTGCCGAAAGAAGTGTCGCAACGTGTCGTGGTCCGTAATTACTGTAAATCCCGCCGCGCCATCTAAGTAGCAACGGAACTTCAGTAGAGCGTCTCGAACTGCCAGTAGCTCTTGTTCGTGGACAGGATAGTGTACCTCATGCTTGTTCATCTTTCGAGCATGGTACGCAACAGGTTGTAATCCAATACCTTGGTCTTGTAATAGCACAGCTCCTACTGCAAATCCAGAAGCATCTGTGTACAGTGTGTACCTTGCATTAGGAGAAGTGTCAGGAATTACCAGTACTGGTGCACGTACCATCGCGTTTTTAATTTGCTCGAATGCTGACTCGGCTTGAGGAGTCCAGCGAAATTCCGGTGTCTTCTTGGTCAGGTCCGTTAATGGGGTTGCTAGGGTTGCGAATTGGTTGATAAACCTCCGGTAATATCCAGCAAGTCCCAGAAATCCACGTACTTCAGTCACAGATTTCGGTCGGGGCCAATTTTGTACTGCCTCAACCTTGTCGGGGTCCATTCGGATCTGTCCAGCTTCCACCACATGCCCAAGAAAATTGACGCTCGATCGTCCGAAGTAACACTTAGAGAGTTTGATATGCAACTGGTGTCGCTGCAACTCTCGTAACACGAGTCGAATATGCTCGAGGTGTTCGTCGGCCGTCTTACTGTAGATCAACACGTCGTCCAAATATACCACGCAGAACTTGCCAAGATACGGGGCCAAAACTCGATTCATCATCGCTTGGAATCCAGCTGGGGCGTTACAAAGTCCAAAGGGTAGAACGCAGTACTCGAACAGTCCGTAATGAGTTCGGAATGCTGTCTTATGTATGTCGCGCTCTTTGACTCGAACTTGATGATAGCCTTTATACAGGTCCAGCGTGCTGAAATAGTGAGCCCCATATAGCGAGTCGAGTAACTCATCAATCCGGGGTAACGGTGTTCGGTCTTTCCTCGTGAGGTCGTTGAGTTTCCGGTAGTCTACGCACATACGCATGGTACCATCCTTCTTGCGTACAAATAAAATCGGGGCACCATACGGAGATTTAGACGGACGAATCCAGCCTTTTGCGAGTAAGTCTTGCAACTGTACTTGAACCTCCCGGAGTTCTGCTGGTGACATACGGTACGTTCGCTCCTTAGGTGGTTCATCGCACTCCAAATTAATTTCAAAGTCGCACTCGCGAGTTGGCGGTAGACCGTCAGGCTCCTTGATAATGTCCGTAAACTCATTCAGGGAATCTCGTAACGAAGTCGTCCACTCAGGTTGTTGATCAGTGTTGATGTCGTCGACCGCGTCCTGTACTTCTCGTAGTCCAATCACGAAGAGGTCTGCTGGTTGTTGTCTAAGCAGCTTTGCCATCGCATCCGCCTCCAAGTGATGTACTGTCACAGGTACGGTGTACTCGTCGCCAGACACCATAGCTTCGCCAGTTTTACGGTCGCGAATCGTTTTAGTAGACCAATCTATATCCGGGTTGACGGCTTGTAACCAAGGTTGACCGAGGATGATGTCGAATTTATCCAGTTCTGTCGTAATTGCGTCCAGACGTATGTCTAGGGTCCCTACTGTGAGTACTTCATTCCGTAGTCGCTGGCGAGTCGTAGTTGTACTACCATCTGCCAATTTTATCCGGTATTTCTCTCCAGTAACCGTCGGAATGTGATGCTCCCGTACCCACTCAGCCTTGCAGAAATTTTCCGAAGCGCCAGAGTCAACCAAAATACGGCATCGATGTCCGCGTAAGGTGCCTCCCAACACTAACAGACTTGTTCCAGACTGGGTTGTGGATACATGTAGCGTCGCAGGAACACTGTCTTCTAGTCGGACGTTCTTGTTCATCCACCCGTCAATCGGTTTCCCAAAAGTCTCGTAACGAAGAGGGAACTGCTGTTCTCCACAGACTAGATAACCCGTACGCCGTGCCGAAATTAATTCCTTCCAGGTAGCCCATACTGCCCGAGAAGTTGACGTAGCGTCCGGTATCGATCCGGGTCGAACGCGAGCGATATACACGTAGCGCTTATTCTGTCCGGAAGACTCCGTCCCTAAAAGGCGTAAATTTGTTTCGCTCACCTTTAATCCAGTTGTCTCCGTAAGAGCTCGCACTGCTGTGTATTCCGGGGTCGCGTCTTCAATCTCCTGTTTGCCACCAGGAAACCAGACCATGCCAGTGTCCTCTTTCGCTAGTAACACTCGTCGGCCATCGGTAACAAGAGTCGTCGAGTGAGTCCAGTAGGTCTTCGGGGGATTCTGTAGGTTCTGAGGCAGAAATCGAACTCGATCGGTGTCGTCGACGTAGACTTGCGTCGTCCATCTTGTCGGTCCAACATCTTGCCTTCTTCCTTCTATTCCATCGTTCGTGGGGCAGGTAAACACATGTTCTTTCGCCGCCAGCTCGTCGACAAGTCGGAAATTTCGCAGCAGCTTGAACCATGGTTTTGCCCTCCATTTTGGAACCACTATAACCGCTCTCAGATGGGGATGAAGCAGTTTACTCCGCAAATAATGGCCCAAAAAATCTTCTAATTCATTAAATGGCGCATTTAGCCAAATTCTCCGGTACTTCTGTAAATCTCTCTCCTGAAATGGGCGCGCCGGACAGCAAAAATCCTCCGCCACTTGAGAATTAAGGCCGTCATTATCGCTAGCTCCATCTAAGTCGAAAGGTCCGTAGGTCTGAGAGTACTTCAGGAAATACTCCCTATTCATCATCCAGTCGCTAAAGTCCTTGCTCCTAAAGACTGGCCTCAATGTCGTTTGAGGTAACGGGTCTCGTACTTCTTCTGTTCTGGTCTCTTCCTGAGTCGCTGTAGGAGACGAAACCTCATCCTGCAGCTTGCCGCGAGCTGCCGACTCAGGTCTCACTTTCCCGGCCGGGATTTCCTCGTTCTGTCATTCTTCTTGTTCTTTCTGTCTGGGCAGTCGATAGCGATGTGTCCCTTCTTGTGGCAAATGAAGCACTTGCCCTCCTTCTTAAATCTGTCGACCTCCTCTTGAGTGAGGCGTCTAATCTCGTACAGCTCCCGCGGCTTTTCTTCGGTCGCGCCATGCGAATCTTCCTCCAACTCACTGTCGATCTCCTCCGCTGCCTCTGAAAAGTCGCTGTCTTCTTCGATGGCGTTCAGTCGGCCTGTCGAGCGTTGGGTCGTCTCAATCTTGGTCTCCGCTGCCTCCGCTCGCAGAGCTGCTTGAATCGCCTCGTGTAGGGTCTTAGGGTTTTTCAGGGCAACTTCCTTATGAATCGAGGGTCTCAAACCGCGCTGGAAATCATGTACGTTATCTTCTTCGTGACGGTGAGGAAGCTCCAATAATTGTTCTCGAAAATAGTTCGCGTACTTCAGGACCGTGGTTTTCTGTCTCGCTTTGTCCAAATTCAATCTCGCTTGTTCCGCCGGTGTTCTTCCGCAGAATTCCTGAATTAAGGATTTCTCCATCTCAGAAACTCCGGAAAATCCTCCACCGACTTCATCTCCAGTCTGCGCAACTTGGGAGTACCACCACTTCGATAGTGGTCCTTCCAGAAAGCCAGATACCCAGTACACTCCTCTTTGCTCTTCAGGGTTAACGCTGTGATACCGTAGATACCCTCGTGCATGTCGGAACCAGTTTCTCAGCTCGTCGATGTTAGTCGTAGCGATGCTCTTGATCTTGGCTGGTTTGACATCGTTCGGCATCATGCTTGGCATCTCTCGCGTCCTCTCCGATCTCAATTGTTCTCCTCGAAGAAAATTCTCCGTTTCTCGGCTTCTGTTCACTCGTCCTTCAAAATGCCTGAAACCGTTGTCGACGTGGTCACGCAGTTGAGATAGCTCAGTCGAAAAAGTGTCAACTCGGTTACTTAGTCGTTGTAGCATCTCGGTGACGTGTACCGACATAGGCTCCATCGTGGGACTCGATCCTTCTCGCACTGTCTGTCTTCTACCATCTGTCGACGTCGGCTGTGTCGGCCCAGAAGGCGCCCCCTCTGGTCGACCATCAACTTCCTCTGGTAGTCTCTCTCCTGCTCGGTTAGACATCTTCGTCTCGTCTAGCTGTTCTGAGGCTCCGAAACCACGTGTGAGGTGCTACTTTGGTTAGGCTAAGATGGCAACCTTAGACTAATAGTAGAACCTAATCTCTGGATCTAATTATACAGCGTAGAGAGAATTAGTAAGATTGTCTTAGGAACAGGGTTTCTTACAATCTGGGTGTGGCGTGATTCTATTCTGTACCGGTCTCTCACCTCTACCAGTAAGTCCCCGTCTTAAATATCCACACCTCAGGTGTTCTAGAAACAGCCTTAGAACCTGTAGCTTGTGCTGTCTGCTAACTAAACCAAACTATTATTGGTGATACAGATTATCTGAGATTATCTGTACCGTCTATCTAATCTTATCGCACAAGCTCTTACAACTATCTAGAAAAGAACTATCTAGAAGAGATACTGCTAGTAACTCTGTACTGTCGAGGGAAAATACGGCGATACAGTTGTACTGCCGTGATGACAATAAAAGAGTCACTGAATATCGCTAAGATACAGGTACTATTTAGAGGAAATAAATAATGTCAGATACTAGCACTTAGCTAAATGGCTAGGATATGACAGCCCCACCCAGCCTTCAACCTACTAATGCTCTCGACCGGATATGGTTTTCTATCCGACCCGCGCTAATTCGGCCCGCGCGTATACTTAAATTGGTATTTCTATATTTTTTCCCGAGGCAGCGCCGCGGCGCTCACCTGGCTTAGCGAGGCACTAACTTTGCCCACTCAACAAAAAGGGGACTCAACAGAAGCAACACCCGTATGTCTATGCTTTTGCGTGCCTACACGCTCATGACAACCATGTTGGCTTTGCTCCTTCCTCGCGGGTCGCTCTCATACGTCGGCTATTTCGCCGGTGGACGGTTTCGCCCGCTATGTAAGACTAGTGTATTCCGCAGAGCATTTTGACCCGTTTTACGTCTGCAACTCGCCGGTGGTAGCACGTTCATGTGAGGAAATGTGGCGGCACCTACCCGGCCTTACACAAGGGCTATCAACGCAACACCTACGACCAAGACTACGGCTTCCTCAAGACGAGCTAGGACGACGGCAAGAGCTCGGATACCTTAAGGGGCGGGGGGGGGGGGGGGGGGTTAACACTAGCATCCCGTTGCCTATTGTTTTTTGTACAAGACAAATATATGTGGCCCAAGTGCTTTGTGTTATTTGAAATTTGAATATTTTTACAACAAGTACCGATGAATCGGATGCTCTCTCAAGGCGCACCCCATATTGTCGTCTAGGACTTAGGGTCGGGGTTTTGCGCCGGGGGATCTCCGTGTCCACCCCCCTCCGTCGGCAATAATGAGAGAATATAAATCGTACATGAATAGACGTGGTCTATCGCTGCGACTACGATAATAATGCAGAAATATTATGTCGCTATCTCCACGATGTGCGGCCCGCTCCCGCAGCTCGAGGGCAATGATCACCCAAGATTGTCAGCATGTATTGGTCGAGTTGGGCCTTCCTAACCTAGGCCCATGTGGGACTCCGGTCGTGCCGGAGGTGGGGGAATTGTTAGCACTAGCATCCCGTTGCCTAGTGCTTATGTACAAGGTAGCTATTTGTCATCCGAGTACTTAGTGATATGCTTTTAGCGGTGCTCTATTCCCTATTAGTGGCGGTCGGCCGGCCTTGCCGGTGCCTTCGCCGGCCGCCATCTCTCTCCTTCTCACTTCTCTAGTCACTACACCCGGCCGCCTTGTGGGGCCGGCACGACCTACGTGTAACTACATGTTTCCATCTCCGACATGTTATGGGCCCTCCACCAAGTTACACTAGCGAAGAGCGTGTGTAAAGCGCTCGGCGCCACGCTAGTCCTACCTACTCCCACGTAAAAAAATACTAGAGCGTGTGTAAAGTGCTCGGCGCCACGCTTGTAATTCATCGTCCAACCGACACCACGCTTCGCCTTCGAGGTGGTTGTCCGCGAATGTCCTACCAATTCCCACGTAAAAAGGAGAAGAGCGTGTGTAAAGCGCCCGGCGCCACGCTCGCCCCACCTAGCTCTAAGTCTCACCTAGCCTTCAGCCTACCGATGCTCTCGACCGGATATGGTTTTATAAAACTGACCCGCGAAAATTCGGCCCGTGCGTACTTTAATTAGTATTGTTATTGTTTTTCCGGAGGCACCGCCGCGACGCTCACCGAACTTAGCGAGCAGCTAACCTTTCCCACGGCGAAAGGGGGGAGTCAACACGAGCAACGCATGTCTATGCTTTTGCGTGCCACACGCTCCCAGCAGCCTTGTTTGCTTAGCTTCTTCCTCGCCGGTCGCTCTCATGCGTCGGCTAATTCTCCCGTGGACAATTTTTCCCGCTACATGTCAGACTAGTATATTACGCAGTACATTTAGAACCGGTTCTCATCGGCAACTCGCCGGTAGCGGCACGTTCCTATGAGCGCATGTCGCTACACCTGTCCGGCATGAGACACACGCTACAAGCACTACATGACGTAAAGCTAGGACGACGTCAAGACCTCGGCTACCTGGAGGGGGGTGTTAGCACTAGCATCCCGTTGCCTAGTGCTTATGTACAAGGTAGCTATTTGTCATCCGAGTACTTAGTGTTACGCTATTAGCGGTACTCTATTCCCTATTAGTGGCGGTCGGCCGGCCTTGCCGGTGCCTTCGCCGGCCGCCATCTCTCTCCTTCTCATTTCTCTAGTCACCACACCCGGCTACCTTGTGGGCCCGGCACTACCTTCGTGTAACTATCCGTTCATGCACAAAACCCCCTCGCTCAGGTCGTCGAAGGCCCCAACTCGATCCACGCACATCCTTGTCCAAGATAAGAGCCGCTCCTCCCGTCGCAGCTTTCACCCATCGCAGCTTTGGTATTGGCCTTAGCTTCGGCTCGACTTTAGGAGCGCTTGTCGACTCCTCGCGAGCGCCCTTCATCCCCGGCGTTTCTTCCTGGTTGTCCACTGCATGCTCAAGTAACTGATTAACACCCTCAACCCATCCACTTTTTATCCGGCCGGACCCTCCTCGCCTCCACACGTGCCACAGATATAGGCTCCGTGCTCCCAAATGGGACGGTATCTGAGGTACATCTCCCAAACTGCCCCCAAACTTCTATTAGAAAAACGTTTCGGATGGGCCGAGCGAAAAAATTTGGCGTTGCTATTGTGCAAACATCATTTACAATTAGCCACCGTAAATGGTTTTCCGGACATTTGACGATCGCGCGATCACATCTATCCACTCACCCCACCTAGCCCCATCCATGCAAGGCCTTGCACGGCAATCTGGTTACCAGAGCCCACCACGCGGAGGTGGGGGTGGGCGCCGACGGGTCTACGAGAGCCACCCCCTCCGGGGGTTGCAGCCGGTGCGCCGTTGGCGAGCGCCAACCCAACGCATTATTGCGGGAAGGTAACGCGCCGGTGCGTAATGCTGAAAACGAGAATGAAAATGCGTAATTTATAGCAATTACATGTTGCGTGATGGTTGATGTGTTTGGGCCTTCTTGCATGTGCAATCAAATGTGAAACTCAATATACAAAATGTAGGCGGGGACACTCCATGTCCATTTTCTCCAAAGTTGTATATTTTGGTGTCTTTACTCCCCCATGGGGGAAATATTGTAAGGTGTGGGCTAATGCGTGGGTGGGTTTCAAGTGGGGAGGAGCGGGAATTGCGGTGACGTTATTGTGTGTTAGTAATGTACATGATACGGTAGATGTGGAGTAAGTGGTTTCGTCGTCATTGGGTTGTGTGGATGTGTGCGGTGTAGCCTGAGGATCATGCGGGAAGTATCTCGGGTACGGTGAGGAGTCGATTCATCATGAAGGTGTGTGCGGGGTTAAGAGCGTTTTTGCGGAATCGGGAAGGGCGTGTGGGTGCCCTAATGATGACAAAACTCATGCTTGATTGCGACTGTCTTCTGATCACAAATGAAGTACAAGGGGCTAATTCATGCAAAAATTCAAAAAAATCCTATTTCGAATGAAACTAATGAATTGATACTCATATAACATAATTTGCACACAAGGCCTTTAGGGTGAACCACTTTCCCTGTAGGGTGAACCACTTTCCCAGTCCGTGCTCATCTGGTTCTTCTTGTAAGAAATATACACAAGGCCTTTAGGGTTTACTTGTATGGCTGATGGCACATGTAGCTTTGCCCAATAAACCCTAAACTCCTCTATAAATTCTTAAAACGGAGTTGGTTACAAGATGAGCACGGACATGGAAAGTGGGAGGGGAAACAAAAGGGCAAGAGTGACAAGAGGATCACGGAATCCAAAGCACGGCAAAAGGACAGCACTACATTGTGCACAAACCTAGCAGATTAAACTAAGGAAACTCCAAGGCCACGCCGAGAATGTAACACGTGGAGGCGACAAGCGGCGCCTCACGCGCCGCTCGAGGAAGCACGGGGACGCTTGCAGCCCATGGCGCGGGTGAAGAGCGCCGTGGCAGGAGAAGACATCCCAGCCGAGGAAGAAGCGGCCTCCACGCCGTACGCAGCGGCGGACAGACCGCGCAAGACGTTGTCCGCGTGAGCAACATGGACGGCGAGAGAGACCTTTCGACGCCAGGAGGCCAACAACTTGCCCACATGCATCCCTTTAGATGCGTCTGCTTGCTTGGCTAGCTCCGTCAGAAAGCCGTGGCGTGGCCGCCGAGAGTACCAAATTCCGTGACAGCAAAAGGAATGAAACGGATGTCGGGGCGACTCCTAAATTGATGAAACATATTCTTACAAGAAAAAGCAGTGGAGGCCACCAAGCAAAAAAAAGAAGAAAGGAGGGAAAAACCTAAGGAAAAAACCGGCGACTCCTAAATTCGTCGGCGCGGAATAATAATAATTATACATATCTGCTATGATATTCGCTTAATACCAGTATCATACCGCGAGGTACCCGTACCATACCTGGAACTAAGAGATGTATTGTTAAGTGAGGACAGGCTAGGCTAGTGCCTCGTCTCCGTCGCAGGGTCGCGCGATCAACTTGGCGACAGCTGTCGAGGAACCAGGTTTCGACCATCGTGTCCAGTTCCCGTGCACATGTCTATACAATCATCCCGTCGGTGTTCAGAGGCTGTGCTACTACGGTGCAAAGGCAGGGTGAGGGACGCGCAGCACATTTCTCCCATCGCCCTTTACGGCCGCCTCTCGCCTCACCCTCGCAGCAGACGTCGTGATCGTGCGAAGAACAACAACAGCAGCGCACGCGGCTGTCAGGGTGCGAAGGACGACGGAATGGCGAGCGATGGCGCCGAGAATAATACCTCTGGTTTTGAGCTTGTCGCGAGGAGCAACGGTGAGGCGCATCGCTGAGGATGTGCCAGCTGACGAAACTGCTTAATTACTTTCGCCGACGCCGACGCGAGTTAGTTAACTTGCTTTCGTCTCTGGCTGGCGTTGGTAGGTCGGGACACACCCGTGGATTGGCGTTCCCGAGACTGCGACGAGGCGGAGGGAGGTGCGGGAGACGAGTCCTCATCGGAACGCTCGGCGCTGCTGTGTGACGAGGCACGGGACGGCGCCCCGACAGCACTGCAGGTGGAGGGGGTAGGGCGCGAGAGGCAAGCACAAACGGACGGTGCTCTCCCATTTACCCCCCCTCACATATGATTGGCACCACAAAAGCAGCCCCTTTGAAGCTTTCTAAACAAATGATTAACTTGTATCCTAGAGCAATGGGGCAGGATGACATGTTTCACTTACTCAAACAGGGAAACCTTCGGCAGTTTGGATCGGTGCTATCGTCACTGACAACCACATGAATCAAGCATCATCATCACCATCGCTGAGCATGTGTGCACTGTTTTGCAACTTTCACACTCCCGTTGCGTGCTTATCTGGCTTGGGTGACTGGAAATGACCTTGATTAATGCCTGTGGCTAAGCACTCTTCCGTTCCTCTGATCACCGGTTTCAAGTGTGATGCTCAGCTTCCTATAGTACCTTCGAATCCATGTCTACTCTTATTTGGCATGCCTGAAAGACTATGACTCGACTGTCTTCATATATCCCCACATTCATGAAGCTCTATATTCACTGCTTCTTTGCTTTGATTATTGCCTGTCACGTAAGATGCTGTCCTTCCTCCCAATGCCATTTCAATTTCAATTTCACGTCCACGGCAGACGGCAATAATAACAGCGCTACGACGAAGCGTGAGGACAAGCTGAGATGGCGACAGTCGACCGCCTACATTCTCGTCTTCATTTGTGCGGGGCTGGTGGTGGGTGTCACGGGGCCCGCGCTGCCCTGGATCAAGGAGCAGCTGCCGGAGGGCGCCAACCTTGGGCACGCTTTTGCACTGCGCGGCCTGGGAGGCCTGCTGGGCAGCTTTGGCGGCGCTTGGGCACTGCACTGTGGCGTTCCGGGAGGCATCATCATGGCGGCTGCGGGAGTGCTGGGCGCGTTGGGGGCGGGCAGCTTTCGGGTCAGCCACCCATCAGCACCCACTCTTTCCTTTTCTCACAGCATCCCCATATTTAGCTTTCTTACATGTTTATTCCTTGATTTGTGCCATTCATCATTTTCTCTGCATCAAGTATTACAATTCGGTGTGAAGTAGCCGTTTGGCATCAGCAATAATAGAATCGGGTTTCGGCTTTTGATGCTCAGAGAAGCTTAGTAGTGGTAAAAGCATTTCAAGGAATATTCCTGCTAATAACATGCCCATTGCACAGCCATTGAATCGATGTTCAACATATGGCGCACGATATTGCGCATATCAATACAATATTCACGCATGGCAAAATATCATATGTCCGACTGTCTATCTTTCTGTCTGTTTGTCTGTCAGCATGTCCGCCAGTCTGTCTGTCCGCCTCTCCGTATTTCTGTTTGTCTGTCTTTCTGTCTATATGCCCGTTCGTCTATCTTTCTTTCTGTCTATATGCCCGTTCGTCTATCTTTCTTTCTGTGTGCCTGTCGTTCTCTCTACCTTCTGTCAGCATGTCCGTCTGTCTATCTGTCTGTCTGTTTGTCTGTCAGCATGTCCGCCAGTCTGTCTGTCCCCAAATCATTGTATGGATTGCATTTGGTGCAAAAATACGACGTCGTGGTTTGGAAAATGTATGTCTATGGAGTACAATAAACTTTTTCGGTTTGGGGTGCTGGTCGATCGACAAGCCACGCTTATTTCTATTGAAACAAATGGTAGGCTGAACACGCTGATTGCATTCATTGCCAGACATGGTTTGCGATGGTTAACGGTGTGGGGAGAGGCATCACTACTGGGCAGCGATTGATTGTCTGGCTGTGGACGCGAACTGTGCCACTGCCCATCATTTCATCATCCTACCACGTTCATTTGCTAAAAGCTGTCTGTCTGTCGGTGTATCCCTTACCATCAGCAGCTCGATTGGATTCGGTGAAAAGAAAATTTACAAGAAAAAGCTGCATAACCCACCAAGCAAAAAGAAGAAAAGAGGGAAAACCCTAAGCCCGAGGAACAGGAAGGCCTGCCACAGCATCAGCATTCGGTAAATGAAAATGCGATATTGTGGTTTGGAAAATACTTGTGGATGGTGAATATCGCACTTTCTGGGATAGGAATTCATCGTTGGATACATATTTAATACTGCACGTCGCTCCAATGGGTACACAAGCAGTATTTTAATGATTACAAAACTACATAGAGAGAGAGGGGTTGTATTTGCGTTTCTATGATTACAAGAATACAAAGACACAATGTGTGTGTGTGTGTGTGTGTGTGTGTGTGTGTGTGTGTGTGTGTGTGTGTGTGTGTGTGTGTGTGTGTGTGTGTGTGTGTGTGTGTGTGTGTGTGTGTGTGTGTGTGTGAATCAGCACAAAGGCATTATTGAGGCACAACTACGGGCCACTCGCACTGGTTTGTTTACCTAATTTGCAGTGCTCAGGTCTGACACAACTTGTGCGCTGTTATGAGCTAATTCCGATATGTTTCCCGGAATCCCCGCCACCGTGCCAACCGCAGGTGTGCGACTCGGTGGCGGGCGTGGCGGTGGGGCTCATCCTGCTGGACATCGGTTGCGGTTTCATGCAGGTGAGAGCGCAGGGAGTATCGCTGTCTGTCGCAATTGCTTTGCATAATAATCACTGGCGCGAGCATCGCCTCCTCTCGAGACTGGGTGAGTTACGGGTAAGGGTCGGTAATAAAGTTACGGGTGAGGGTCGGGGGCGTCGTCAGAATTATAATATCGACAGGGTACATCCTGCTCCCGAATACATACTGCAGTTGCATGCACCCCTTTATTTCTGGTACAAACTGTCTTACGGGTAGTGCACCCCTTTATTACGAGATAAATAGATATATTCTTACAAGAAAAAGCAGCAGAGGCCACCAAGCAAAGTGAAGAAAGAGGAAAGAAACCTATGGGCCCGAGGAACAGGAAGGCATGCTTTTATTACTAGACTCAAAGTGCAGGGCCGACATGCAACCTTTCAACCCCCCTCTTGCCTCTTAGGTTAACTTTGCCACCATCCGCGGGTAAATAAGATGAGATTTCAAGCTCCAGACCAATAATAGTTATTCAAAAATTCTTACAAGAAAATGCAGTGGATGACTATTATCGGAGCATCCCGTTGGCAACCCGGCGCGCTGCCAAGTACCGCCTCGAAAGTCGGCATCCTTAGTGTAATTGTACACTATTTATGTATCGGGCTACGCACGGGCCGGCTGTTGGGCGCTTTGTGTCAATCTTCGCGGATACATCTTATGCGCGCGAGTACGTGTATGCTACGGATGAGCGTGGGACCAAGACTCCCCAAGCGAACGCGCATGTACGGGGACGTGTACGGGCATAGAGTCCTATAATAATGACACTACTACCGTACCATCAAGCAAAAAGAATGAGAAAAAAAGAGGGAAAAAAATTCCAATAGCAGTGGTACGGCGCGGACTGCTACAGGTACCACCTGGAATTCTGGAATTACCTGTACGGGTCTCTGGAATGGATATTTTCTAAACCGCGCTGTCGCGCGCCGACTTTATAAGTAATAATTAATGGTAGTAAGTAATCCTTGGCGAGTCGCCTGCTCTATCATCGGTGAGCGACCCTAGCTGTAGGTGAATCGGCGGTGTACGAGGATGGCGGGGGTACACGTATGGGAACGTTGCCCTCGTATGATCTGGCATGTTTTGTAGTATATTCTCATGGTGTTCAGCGGCTCGTGATGTGGCAATACCTGTACTAATACACAAAGCATCATCAACAATAACAACGATCTTATTTGATGCGACTTTTGTGCGTCCACATGTGTCCATCCGTACAGATGCGGGCGGTAGCCCAATCACTCTCTATATCTTTACTTCCTGATGGAGTTGATTGCAGTACTACGTACGCTAAAGCCTACCAGGTTACCGTACGTGCTGCTACTTTACCCGCTGCTTGGGAGTGTTCTAGAACATACATGCAGTCTAACGACTTCGTCCGGGACCATGACGATTGCGCTCTGATGGTAGCGGGCTTGCGGTGCTGTGACGCAAAACACGACGTGACGACGCTGTTCTGAAGTACCATACATATACCAACAATGCGAATATCAATAACTGAATACATGTATACACACATAGCTGTACTACCCGCCAAGCTTGCCGAAACCCCAATATCATGTGAATATTGCCGATGCACTCGACCAACTTAGCGATAATAGAAGTGCGGCGTTCAATGCACGTCATGTGATATTTTGATTCCTGCTGTCCAATAAGAACGGGTTTCCCATTAACAACTATGCCTACTAGTAAAGTACAGGTCCACGGTGGCAGACTTAAGGAAAACTTGAGGAAAAATCAAAACTGAATTGCGCATATCGCTACGGGTAGTACCCGTACGCATAGGACCTTGGAAGCCCTATTCACAGGGCGTCGTGGTAAACGAAGGGGTCGGAGGGAAAAGGGCGATGCAAGCGCAATCGACGAGATCACTCATAAGTTGGCAGATGTGCGTTTCACATTCATTGATGCGATGTTTTCGTCCGTTTTAACCCTGATCGTTACCCGACCCGGGTGCTGATAGCAAATGCGAGTGCTTCCCAAGGCTTATTTGTCTTAAGTATGCATAATTACGGTATCCGTGCTCTGTGCTAACTTCGAAGGGGATGTTTTTTCTTGATTTTAGATATTCAATTTTATAACCGAGAAACTCCGCTAATCTGTCTGAACGTCGATCGCGGTTGCTTAAGCATTTTCATAATGTATTTATGCTTTGCAAGTGCCGTTTCTCAAACCATAAACCAAAGACACACACGACTACGTATGCACATGTATTGTAGCTAATACCAGCTCGAACTCGATTGGACCAATGCTATCTTTAGTTTGTGCAGGCTGGTGCAAGTTGCTGCTTCGCCGCTCGTCTTGAATTATTTTACTTTCTGTCACTTCTTATCTTGGCTCTAATATTGCTCATACATAAGCGGCAACTTCTTCCTTTAGTTCCCGAAATTGCGGGTGTAGCGTTACAAATGCTTACAATTGGTGTAAAACACATACGACCGAGCATGTATCATCAGGCATTTGTTGTTAGCAAAGGCTGTGTGAACGTGATTCGTTGACTCTGTCGCACATTTTGCCCTGAAGTAGGAATATTGATTGTTATTGAAACGTGGATGTCTAGAAGCTGGCAACATTATTGCAACGCGGACGAATTGGGAGCAAGACCTGTCTAAAGGCTGCCTTTCCCTGCGTTGTGTTGCGAGCGCAACCATGTTTTTGGACATTCACACAGCTTCGCTGCAACATGCAGTTGCATGCTATAGGCCTATATTTGCTTAGTTATATTTGATGTTGTGATAAATTCGGTAAACTTGCGTTAAGCTTCGCGTGATATCTCGTGTTTTTTATCTCGTTCGTTCTAACGCATATTGTGGAATATCGGGTATTCCTTGGAAGCACCCGCATCGGTCGGCCAAGTCTTCAATTCTTTTGCAGCGCAAATGTGCTTACGTGCAAAGTACGTATGCCCGCCGCACGCACGGTGGAATCGACAATACGCACTTAGCACTTGTCAGATTTATATGAACTGTGCACTGTTTCATTTCTATGCTCTCATGTTGGCGCGTTCCAAATTCAGTTTGTATTTGCTTCGCATGTCTAATGCCCGATGCGGCATCCGATTACTTAATATGACATTCTCATTCAGGAGTCAACTAGGCCTTGGATCAGTACGGGCATGATCCTCTATTTTGAGTATTCGGCAATAGTGAGTATTCCTCTAAAATGAGGCAATATAGGGCGTACTCGCGAGCTCGTGTTAATGTTTTTGCAGAAAGCCAAAGAAAGACGGGCTAGGTGTGCGAGGGCCGAGTGACGAATACTATGTAGCGTGATGGGATAGACAAGTTGGTTGAATACCTGGCATGTCGCCAGAGGATGTCGCAATTCGGATGGTGCCTTGTAGCGAATAGCGGGCGGGGGTTCTCGGCGACAATTTATGCACGGCGCCGCCGTTATTTTATTTATTTCATGACTACTCATGTAGCATTTCTATAATCGGAATATGCCGGGTTCACCATGAATGATATCGCTGGACACACGGAAAGGGGAATGAGGAGAACGAAAAAAACTTACATTGCAATTACAAAGAAAGCAAATCCACGGGTAAAGAAGTGAAAAGAAAAGAAACGAGGCACGTACCCCTAAGGCCTCGGAGCAGGGAGGCATGCAACAACTGCCTAAAACGAACCAAAATGGAAGGGAAATGAACGAGAGTCCGCGGCACCCATGCCAAGGAATCGATGAACTACCACCAAAACAGCTAGGCGATCAACCAACTCAGCCGCGCTACTATGCGCCAACCGGCCCCCACCTTCCAGAGCGATGGGATAGTAGTCGTGGGCCGACTGTACCGAGGGCTTGCCAAGTGAAGTTGAAGTGCGGTTTTGTTCCTATTCCCTACTCAACCTACCCAACTTTTCCATTGCAAGATTGTCCGAGAGTGAGTGACGAGCACCTCCTGTATGAGGAACATTGCTGTACGTGCGAGCACTTGTGACCGTCACATCAACAACAACATGACGGTGTGGAGCCCAAAAGTCTAACCAAGCCACATCCCATGGCCGATCTCGAGAAACTCCCGACCGATTACGGCGGACCTCCATCCGCAAGTCCCGCCCCTTAGTAGCCCCCTCTTCAAGCATGAACTCTCCTAGCACGTGGACAATCCGATCGTGGAGCTGAATGCCGTACCAAGAGCACGGGCACCGGGGGATGTGTTCCATAAGCACAACAACTATGGAGCGCTAACCCGACATAGAGGTGCCCGATACCGTCGACGAAAATCCAGACCCACGAGACTCGGAGCGAGCCTCATTGCACCGTGGGCACTTCCGAGCATGAGAGGCGCGCTCCGCAGTGAGGCCAAGCACTCAGCGCGCTGTCATCGTATCGCAATGAGATGGCACCTTGAAATTGGGCTCATGGTAATCGAAAAACATAGCCAAAGCCCGCGACCCGTACCCGAAATCACCGTCATATAGTCCGGTAGGGAAGGTTTGCAAAACGCCAAGAGGTCAAGGTAGGGCCGGGCATGAAGAATGCCAGAAATAACCCGTTGAATGTGGCGCCCATAATCTCCCGAGCGAATGGGAGCTTCGGGAGTCGGAAGTTATAGGCAAGTCAACTGGGTAGCGGGCGCCGCCGCATGGTTAACATGAAATACCACCAACTCGACATCGGGCATAGCACAATCGGAACGGTATTGATTTAGTGTGTTAGTCAACACCACGAGATCCTATTCCGAAAACCCGCCCATATTGGAGATCGTACCATACGAGCTGCGCAATTGGACCGCCCACGGTGGAGTAGAAGTAGCAATATGCACTAGCTCTTGTCGGATAAGACCGTAAACATGACCTAGCGGCTCGGGCTCATCAACAGTGATTAAGTTGGCGTCTTGGCGAGGGTCGAAGTGAATGTAGCATAGTGAGGAAGTTCAGCGTCGAGCTCGAGGGACGGTACATTAAGCCCCCCAAACTCCGCGGGCAGGGAAAGCTTACGCTTAGCACAGTTTAGCAGTGTATATATCATACCTACAATATATATACCGTTTTGACTTTGAGATGGTATATGCAATGTACGCTTTTAGATAGACGTTATATGTAAATTGTCTCGCAATAATTTCGACATTGTGCGTAGTGTTTAATATCAAAGACGGCATATATATGGTACGTCAAAATGATGGAAGACAATGCTTTTGCGCGTGTCTGTTTCAATAATGTTCGTCAAGATTATTTAATTCATTTACTCTCTCATTTATTTTGATTCTTCCTGACCACCCCATGGTGCCACCGAGCACATGCGGGCATTGGGATCCTCGCTTTGCCATGTAAGATGACGCAGCACGTTATCTACACCGGCTTGTCACTGCTCATTTGGCTATTTGCTGGAGTCCTTGCGCTTTGCTCTTCGTTGGGATAATGCTCCCCTTTCACGCTCCCCCCCCCTCCCTTTCACCCTTT
>JAPMLY010002321.1:0-54702 GCA_026401115.1 Tetraselmis chui | reverse complement strand
GTCAGGAGGGGTGTAGGATTTATGGGCGAGGAGGGAGAGGAGAGAGAAGAGGGCGGAGCGGGTCGCCGGGGGCAGGAATTTAATTATTTCATTGGGGATACCGTCGGGGCCGGGGGCTTTGCCGGTGCCTAGGGAGTTGATGGTTTTATCGAAGGTGTCGCGGGTAATCATGTCGGCTAGGGTGAGAGAGGGGTCTCCGCGGGGTTCGATGGTAAAGTTGTCGGGGTTGTCAGGGAGTTCCCATGGGGGGGTGGGGAGTTCGGGGGGGGTGGCGCGGTCGAGTTCTTTAGCGAAGTGAGTGTGCACCGCGTCAATGACGGCTGAGGGGGAGGATGCGGTAGTGTTATCGGGTTTGGTAATGCGGTGGAGGGTGGAGGTGGTGCCGGCGGGGGGTAGGAGGCCACTCTTAATTTTTAATCGGCGGTGAGATAGTTTGGGGCAGGTGTCATAGGCTTTGTTGGCTCGAGTTTTTATTTTATTAATTTTATCCGTGTTGGTGGTGTGAAGTAGGCGGCGGATGCGTGCTTGGCATTGTTGTTTGATGGCGTCAGGGGAGAGATATTCGGTTGTGTTTAATAGGGTTTGGGCGATGTGGAGAGGGCCTTTGTGTTTGCTGCATTTACGGAGAGTAAGTATTTGAGTGCGTGTTTTTTTTGGGAGCCAAGTGGGGGTGTAGGTGTCTTGGGTTGGGCGTGGTTTTTTGTCGGGGAGGAGGGGCCAGATTGTGGCTGCGTGGTCCATGTGGCGGGAGAGGAGTGTGGTGAATTGTGAGGCTAGGGTGTCAAGGGTGTCTGGGGTGGCCGAGGTGTGTGAGGTGTTAAGAATTTCTGCGTGGAGGGTTGCCGTTTGGTTGATGAGGTCTGGGGTGCTGGATTGGTATGATGAGATGTGGTCTGGTGTGAGTGGAAGGCGAAATGTGAGTTTGCGCGTCGTGTGATGTGTGGTGGGGTGGGTGTGGGTAGGGGGGGGGTGTGCTATTAGTGAGAAAGGAGCGGGAATGACAAGGTGGATAGCAGAGTGGTCGGTGAAGTGGGAGGGAGAGGGGTATATCGAGCAGGAGGACGGTGGGAGGGTAGTGGGCGAAGGAGGGGTGGTGAGCCAGTGGTCAAGGCAGCCCCCACTTCGGGGGAAGGTAGGAATGGGGTCGTGGAGGGGGTGTAGGTGGGATTTGAGTAGGGAGGTGAGAGCAGGGTGTCCTGTACCTGGGTGGGTGGTGGATTGGAAGTCTCCTCCCCAGAGGGTGCGGTGTTGGGGGTGGTCGTCCGCTAGTCGGAGGCCCCAAGCCGCGACTTCTGCGTAGAGGCGGGTCAGGTGGGGGGCGTGGAGTTGGGGCATATACGTGCCGATGAGGAGGTAGGGGTTGCCTGAGTGGGGGACGATTTTTAGTCCGGCTATATGGGGGATGAGGTGGGAGGGCGGGGTTAGTACAGTGGAAGATTGGAATGAGGTCCTTCGGACCGCGAAGAGAACGCCTGCGTTGGGTAGGGGCACATTTGAGTAGCAGGGTCGGGAGCTTTTGAGGTGGTATTGTGGGAGGGCCGTGCGCCAGCGGGATTTGTGGGTGTCGTGGTTGGTTTCGGTGAGGATTAAGACGTCTGGGTGGTGGGAGGTAGAGAGGTGTTCAACGTCCATGATGGAGGTGTGCAGGCCGCGGGTGTTGAGGGTGATGAAGTGTAGGGGTTGGGAGGTGTGGTGTGGCAGGATAGGGGAGGGGACGGGGGGGGTAGCGCTAGGGGGGGCGTCCGAGGGGTTTTCGTCGGGTGGGGGTCGTGCGGGTGGGCGGAGTGGAGAAGGGTAGGGGAGAGGTGGTGGATGAGGCGAGAGGCGGGGCGGAAAGGGAGAGGGGAGGGTGGGGGAGATGTGGGGGGGGTTCGCGATGAGTAGTTGCTTGGGTGGGGTTTCGAAGCAGGCGGGGGGGAGAGAGGGTTGGGGGGAAATGGGATGAGTATGGGGAGGGTGTTGAGGGGGTGAGGGTGGGGTAGGGGGTCGTAAAGCGTCTAAGAGGTGTTGACGTCCCTGTGGGAGGGGGGCGGCGCGGAAGGTATGGTGCCAGAGCAGAGTGTGTAGGGAGTAAACGGAGGACTGGGGGTCGAAAGAGGGGGGAGTATAGTTTTGGTCAGGGGGGGCAGTGGCTATGAAGTATGTGTGTAAGAGGACGTGAGTGCCACACGACCATGCTCTTTCGGAGTCGTTTTGGCGAGGTGGGTTGAGGGAGTGGAGGTCGCCGACGGGAGGGGGGGGGGAGGAGTTCCAGTCAGAGAGGAGTTTGAGAGAGCGGGCTAGGAGGTCGGGGGGGGGGGAGTGATGTAGGGAGTCTATCCAGGTAGCAGAGGAGTGTGTTAGGTGTAGAAGGCCGAAGTGCGAGTTTTGCCATGTCAAGACTAGGAGGGAGTGGTTAGGCGTTCCCGGACGTGGGGGGGAGCCGCGGTTGGCGAGGTTGGTCCAGTGGCTGGGGTAGAGGGAGTTGTAGTGGTAATTATCGACTTCATTATTAGTAATAACTGTGTATGAGGAGTTGGAAGTTGAGTGGAGTTTGGTAATTGCGGAAGCGAGGCAGTAGAGGTTAGAGAGGTCCTGGTATTGGCCCCATTGGAAGGAAAGGGCAGCGGAGGTGTCCAGGTAGCCGATAGGGGTGGGAAGGCCGGAATCAAGGTTTAAGTCGAAGAGAAAGTTATGCAGTGTTGTGCAACAGGTGTGGGGGTTAAAGTGGGCCGGGAGAGTGAAGCGAGGAATGGTGTTTACAGTGTGAGTTTGGGCGTCCGGTTGGGAGTCCGGGGGGGGGGTGTGGGGTCTAACCTCTGTATTGTCCGGAGGGGACCTAATGATGATAGTCGGCCTGTTCGGCCGGGGTTGACATGTGGGGGTGGCTGGCCCTGGGGGAGGCGGTGTTGGCCGGTGGGTTGTCAGTGGCCTCCGCGTCGTCCTCCGGTTGGTCGTAGTAGCCTTCGAGGTCGAGTTCTTCGTAGTCAGGGGAGCCGGGTGGAGGGGGGAGGTGGGCTGTGGCGGCAGAGGGAGGGGGGGTGGCTCCTGTTGAGAGGGGAGTGGGGTCGAGAGGAGGGTGAGGGGAAGGAGGGAGCAGGGTGGGGTGGGAGGGAGGGGTGCGGGGGGGCGCGAGCTGAGGGGGATGGGGAGCGGTGCTTGTGGGAGGGTCTGGAGGGTTTGGTAACCCCTGCGGGGGAGGCGGGCTTAAGGGAATGGTCAGTGGGGGGGCGTGGGCGGGGGGGGGAGGCTGCGGATGGGGGCGGTGCTGAGGGGTGGAAGGTAGGGTTTTGGGGAAGGGTAGGAGGTGGGGTTAGGTTATGAGTGGTTGTTGGGTGGTTGAGGAAGAGGGGGGGGGGTTGTTTGTGGGGGGGAGGGTGGGGTGGTGAGGTGGAGGAGTCCATGGGTTCGGAGGAGTCTTCTGTGATGGTGTGGAGAGGGGAAGGGTTGATAGTGGGCTGTGGGAACGAGGGGGGGGCTGGAGGGTGTGGGGAGGGATGAGCGTGGTAGGAGGAGGTGGAGGTGGGATGTGAGGCTGTGGGTTGGGGTGGGGGCCATGTGTTGTGGGATGAGAGGGCCGGGGTGTTGGAGAGTTGGATGTCCGGGAGGGAAGAGAGGTCGAGGGGGGTGTCCTCGGTGTCCTGCTGGTGGAAGGTAGAGGGTTCCAGGTGCCATTGATTGGGGATGTGGTTATCTGTGAGGTGTTGGAACCATTGAAGGAGGAGGGCAGGGGTGTTGCGGTGGAGGGTGTATCTTTTTGTGATTGTGAGGGGGTGGGGGGAGGGGGAGGTGGTGAAAATGGGGTCTGAGAGGCGGGCTTTCCCGAAGGCGGAGTAGTGGTGGGGGGTGATGTTGAGGGTGCAAGTGGAGTGGGTGAGGGCCCCTCTGTGTGTGTATGTGTGGTTCAGAGGGATGGTGATAGTGCCGTTGGTGGAGATGATGATGCAGTACATGTCGGGGCTTAGGGAAATTTGTATGCTTGTGGTGATGTTTGAGGAGGTGGAGGGGTGTGACCGAAAGTATGAGCCATCGGGGAATTTTCTCAGTGATGTGTATTGGGAGGGGTGGGGGGGGTGTTGGGTGGGGGGGGTGTTTGTGGGGGTGGTGTGAGTGAGGTATTCGTTGGCAGTCTGGGATAAGAGGGTGTGTAGCCAATGAGAGGGGGGAATAGTGCCGTTGGGTTTGATGCAGGGGAGGGAGAGGGAGTGGCGGGATTGGATGAGGACTGTGGTGAGGCAGGTGTCGGTCCAGGATAGTCCGGGGACAAGACCGGAGACGGGGGGGGGTGTGATGGTGATGGTGTGAAGGTGGTTATCAGGGGGTACGTGTTCATGGGGTGAATATGAAAGGATTGGAATGGATACATGTCCGGATTGTGAATGGATGGGGTTCTCGGGGAGGTGTAGGATATTTACCCAGAATGAGGAGGGGTCGGCCTCGATCGGGGTCGGTGTGTCCAGCGGTTGGATGGCGTCCGCGAACTGGAGGACGAACTGGGCCTGTTCTGGAAGGTCTTCGAGTCTGCATTGGGGGTGAGTCGATGGGGCTGAACCGGTCGAGGTGAGAGCAGAGGCGAGGTCACAAGTAAGGAGGTCCTGGAGGAGAGCGATCATTTCTGGGCCGGTGATACCGGAGAACAGGGGAGAACGGATTTTCACGCGACGACCTGAAACTGCAGGAGCTGTGGCATCGCGGAGGAAGCGAATTTTCTGCTGTTTCAGAATGTTCAGGATCGAAGGGGAGAAGGTCGTGGAGGGAGGTACGGGACCGGCCAAGCTGAATTCACGCTGGTGTGAAGTAAGCTGGTACAGGAGACCGACCGTTATACATGAGGTGGGGATAGCTAGGCCGATCTCTTGAAAGCCTGAGCGGAGCTCGTCGGGGAGGGGGGTGGCATCATCGCATTTTGTTGCAGTGGGGTGTGGAGTGCGAGAGAGGTTCGCAGACCAGCTCGTCTGGTGGGCGAGTTCCCGTCCGATTATATTTTTAATTCGGTTGGGTAGGTCGGTGAGGCCGTTGACGCATTCGAGGAGCCAGCGGCGGGCCGTCGAGCAGGCGGACGCGATCGGGTCGGGGTGTGACTGGTCTGGCATGAAGATGCCATGGAGCCAGAAGCGGGCAAGGTGAGGGGGGGTGGTGGAGTACTGGCCTGTGAGGAGGAGCGTGTCGATCATTCTGGTGGAGAGGTCGTCGGCTATTCCAAGCTTCGCGGTTGACTGTGGGACCGATAGGACTAGGGGGGTCTGGAGTCCTCGACGGAGCGGTAGAGGGTCTGAGGTTGTGCCTAGTATCTGTTGGGGGTGGGGAAGTTGGGTGGTGGAGAGGAATGGGGTCAGCGGGTGTCCCGCGAGTGTGTTCCTGGGATGGTGTATGTCCGTGAAGCGGCCATGTTACGGGGGATCCCACACCAGCGCCTGCTTGTAGGTGGGGGGGGGATTGAGTGATGCAGACATAGCAGTCGAGCAGGGTGTCGAGAGAGGAATGGAGGTAGTTTGAGGAAGTGTGGCTCGTCGAGGTAGTTGAGAGGAGAAGTGCGCGTGTTGGCTGCACGCGACCAGGTCTGATGGGACCTGGGTTTGGTGGATGTTGGCGGCGGACAGGGACGTCCGGACGCTCGGAGGGGCGCGATGGAGTGCGCCGGCCGCCGGGTAGTAGGGTTTTTGTAAGCGATGTGTAGCGCAAGGGTTGTGTAGTACTTTGACGGGTACCGATGTGGTTTTCGAAATGGATGGCGCGGTAGCTGTCGGGGGGATGAAATTCAAATCCCTGGAAGCTGCGCCTTTGAGTGTGTACCGTCTGGTGTCGCTACGGATCCACTGACCAGTTAGAGCGAGGCTCGGGTGGGGAGAGGTGAATGGTGCGCGCTGTTCAGCGGCCCTGTTCACCAGTCTTGCGCTCAATGGGAGGCCAGGCCCAGAGCGAAGACGATCGGCGTTGCTCATTCGAGCTACCGACCCATCCCCGTGTTATATGGTTTTTGTAGTACTTTAGTAGTACTGTGGATCGTTTTACTGTCTTAAGTGACGGTAGGATACGTTTCGTACGAAGAAGATAACGTACATGATTTCCAGCGCGGTTTGAGACCCTCGATTCATAAGGAGGTTGCCCTGAAAAACCCTAAGACCCTACACGAGGCAAGTGCTTCATTTGCCACAAGAAGGGACACATCGCTATCGACTGCCCAGACAGAAAGAACAAGAAGAACGACAGAACGAAGAAATCCCGGCCGGGAAAGTGAGACCTGAGTCGGCAGCTCGCGGCAAGCTGCAGGATGAGGTTTCGTCTCCTACAGCGACTCAAGAAGAGACCAGAACAAAAGAAGTACGAGACCCGTTACCTCAATCGACATTGAGGCCAGTCTCTAGGAGCAAGGACTTTAGCGACTGGATGATGAATAGGGAGTATTTCCTGAAGTACTCTCAGACCTACGGACCTTTCGACTTAGATGGAGCTAGCGATAATGACGGCCTTAATTCTCAAGTGGCGGAGGATTTTTGCTGTCCGGCGCGCCCATTTCAGGAGAGAGATTTACAGAAGTACCGGAGAATTTGGCTAAATGCGCCATTTAATGAATTAGAAGATTTTTTGGGCCATTATTTGCGGAGTAAACTGCTTCATCCCCATATGAGAGCGGTTATAGTGGTTCCAAAATGGAGGGCAAAACCATGGTTCAAGCTGCTGCGAAATTTCCGACTTGTCGACGAGCTGGCGGCGAAAGAACATGTGTTTACCTGCCCCACGAACGATGGAATAGAAGGAAGAAGGCAAGATGTTGGACCGACAAGATGGACGACGCAAGTCTACGTCGACGACACCGATCGAGTTCGATTTCTGCCTCAGAACCTACAAAATCCCCCGAAGACCTACTGGACTCACTCGACGACTCTTGTTACCGATGGCCGACGAGTGTTACTAGCGAAAGAGGACACTGGCATGGTCTGGTTTCCTGGTGGCAAACAGGAGATTGAAGACGCGACCCCGGAATACACAGCAGTGCGAGCTCTTACGAAGACAACTGGATTTAAGGTGAGCGAAACAAATTTACGCATTTTAGAGACGGAGTCTTCCGGACAAAATAAGCGCTACGTGTATATCGCTCGCGTTCGACCCGGATCGATACCGGACGCTACGTCAACTTCTCCGGCAGTATGGGCTACCTGGAAGGAATTAATTTCGGCACGGCGTACGGGTTATCTAGTCCGTGGAGAACATCAGTTCCCTCTTCGTTACGAGACTTTTGGGAAACCGATCGACGGGTGGATGAACAAGAACGTCCGACTAGAAGACAATGTTCCTGCGACGCTACATGTATCCACAACCCAGTATGGAACAAGTCTGTTAGTGTTGGGAGGCACCTTACGCGGACATCGATGCCGTACTTTGGTTGACTCTGGCGCTTCGGAAAATTTCTGTAAGGCTGAGTGGGTACGGGAGCATCACATCCCGACGGTTACTGGAGAGAAATACCGGATAAAATTGGCAGATGGTAGTACAACTACGACTCGCCAGCGACTACGGAATGAAGTGCTCACAGTAGGGACCCTGGACATACGTCTGGACGCAATTACGACAGAACTGGATAAATTCGACATCATCCTCGGTCAACCTTGGTTACAAGCCGTCAACCCGGATATAGATTGGTCTACTAAAACGATTCGCGACCGTAAAACTGGCGAAGCTATGGTGTCTGGCGACGAGTACACCGTACCTGTGACAGTACATCACTTGGAGGCGGATGCGATGGCAAAGCTGCTTAGACAACAACCAGCAGACCTCTTCGTGATTGGACTACGAGAAGTACAGGACGCGGTCGACGACATCAACACTTATCAACCTGAGTGGACGACTTCGTTACGAGATTCCCTGAATGAGTTTACGGACATTATCAAGGAGCAAGATGGTCTACCGCCAACTCGCGAGTGCGACTTTGAAATTAATTTGGAGTGCGATGAACCACCTAAGGAGCGAACGTACCGTATGTCACCAGCAGAACTCCGGGAGGTTCAAGTACAATTGTAAGACTTACTCGCAAAAGGCTGGATTCGTCCGTCTAAATCTCCGTACGGTGCCCCGATTTTATTTGTACGCAAGAAGGATGGTACCATGCGTATGTGCGTAGACTACCGGAAACTCAACGACCTTACGAGGAAAGACCGAACACCGTTACCCCGGATTGATGAGTTACTCGACTCGCTATATGGGGCTCACTATTTCAGCACGCTGGACCTGTATAAAGGCTATCATCAAGTTCGAGTCAAGGAGCGCGACATACATAAGACAGCATTCCGAACTCATTACGGATTATTCGAGTACTGCGTTCTACCCTTTGGACTTTGTAACGCCCCAGCTGGATTCCAAGCGATGATGAATCGAGTTTTGGCCCCGTATCTTGGCAAGTTCTGCGTGGTATATTTGGACGACGTGTTGATCTACAGTAAGATGGCCGACGAACACCTCGAGCATATTCGACTCGTGTTACGAGAGCTGCAGCGACACCAGTTGCATATCAAACTCTCTAAGTGTCACTTCGGACGATCGAGCGTCAATTTTCTTGGGCATGTGGTGGAAGCTGGACAGATCCGAATGGACCCCGACAAGGTTGAGGCAGTACAGAATTGGCCCCGACCGAAATCTGTGACTGAAGTACGTGGTTTTCTGGGACTTGCTGGATATTACCGGAGGTTTATCAACCAATTCGCAACCCTAGCAACCCCATTAACGGACCTGACCAAGAAGACGCCGGAATTTCGCTGGACTCCTCAAGCCGAGTCAGCATTCGAGCAAATTAAAGACGCGATGGTACGTGCACCAGTACTGGTAATTCCTGACACTTCTCCTAATGCAAGGTACGCACTGTACACAGATGCTTATGGATTTACAGTAGGAGCTGTGCTATTACAAGACCAAGGTATTGGATTACAACCCGTTGCGTACCATGCTCGAAAGATGAACAAGCATGAGGTAAACTATCATGTCCACGAACAAGAGCTACTGGCAGTTCGCGACGCTCTACTGAAGTTCCGTTGCTACTTAGATGGCGCGGCGGGATTTACAGTAATTACGGACCACGACACGTTGCGACACTTCTTTCGGCAGCGCGATTTGTCTACTCGACAGGTGCGATGGCTTCAAGTTTTAGCACCTTACCAGCGACAGATGGACATCGTATACAAGAAGGGAGCAGTCAACCAGGCAGACGCTCTGTCTCGCCGACCTTACCTGAAGGACTCATTACAGAAGCTGCAACTGTTACGCGATTGGACCAACGACGAAGCAGAATGCGAGTTACACGCACAGATTTTTTCCCTGGAATCCCGGTTACATCCTGACTCTGGACTTCATGCGGAAATCAAAAGCGCTTATGATTCGGACAAATATCTGCTTACCCGGAAATCTCTGCCTACCTGGCTGGTACGTCAATCTAATGGACTCTTATACGCCTACGGGACAAGACTGTATGTTCCGAACGTCTCTACATTGCGATCAAGAGTATTGTACGAACGACACGACGCACCGACCGCGGGACACCCTGGTATTATTCGACTATTGGCAGCAGTAACCCGGACGTTTTGGTGGCCTAACATGAAGCGGACAGTACAACACTATGTACGCAGCTGTGTTACCTGTCAACGCAACAAGGCAGCGCGACACAAGCCTTATGGACTCCTTCAATCGCATGAGGTACCGACCATGCCCTTTGAGCATGTATCGCTTGACCTGATTACGGACCTTCCTGAGTGCGATGGGTATGATGCTGTGGTGGTATTCGTCTGTATGCTTACGAAACGGACGATTGTCGAGCCAATTACGAAAACGATTACAGCGGAACAATTAGCAAAAGTTATGCACCGCGCTGTTTTTCGGCATTTTGGCTTACCACGGAAATTAATATCCGATCGAGATCCCCGGTTTATGAGCGACTTCTGGCAAACCCTATTTAGGGCTGTTGGCACCAAGCTTAATATCTCTACGAGCTATCACCCCCAGACAGATGGTTAAACTGAACGAGTAAACCAGACATGGGAGCAAGTCATACGATGCTATGTGCACCCCTTGCACGACGACTGGGTTCAACACCTTACCAACGTGGAGTTCGCGATCAACGCAGCGGTTTCTACGTCAACGACTATGTCTCCATTTAAGGCGACGCTAGGATTTGAGCCGACATCTCCAACGACGGCTACATTTGAAGATAACGAGCCTAGCCGTACTTTACCGGAGCAAGTGAAGATTCTGGTCGAGATGCACAGATTTGCCCACGACTGCGTCAAAGCAGCCCATGCACACATGCAAGACGCGGCAAATCGGCACCGGTTACCAGTACCTTTTACAGTTGGCGACAAGGTTAAGCTCAAGGCGACAAATCTACGGTTTGTACAACAGCCATGTTCTAAACTACGCGACCGCTACATTGGACCGTTTCTCATTACGGAGGAAGTTTCCCCGGTTGCATTTCGGCTTAAGCTACCCCCTGGAGTACGGATTCACGATGTTGTACACGCCAGTCTACTGGAAAGATGGAATTCATAACCAGAACAGGCCAACAGTGCGCAGCCAATTCCGATTGTGCACGATGCGAAGCGATTTGAAGTCGACAAAATACTCGACGTGGCTTTTAACTCCAATGGCACGGGACTTTTGTTTAAGGTCCGCTGGGCAGCACCGTTCAACGTACCTAGCGAGGACACTTGGGAACCCATGCGAGGAGTCAACCACTTAAACATCTTTTCCGAATTCCTTCGAACGGATGCTTATCGAGAATTTTCTGGCACCCCTGACTTTGTCAGATTTCGCAATCGCTGGCCTGCAAGAACCCCCAAGAAACCAAGACCATGAGTACTGCACAACGAGGACGCTGGTGCTTAAGGAGGGGAGAGTGTCATATCCTAGCCATTTAGCTAAGTGCTAGTATCTGACATTATTTATTTCTTACAAGAAAAAGCAGTGGAGGCCACCAAGCAAGAAAAAGAAAGAAAGGAAGAAAAAACCTAAGCCCGAGAAACATGAAGGCATGCCACAACATCAGCACTGCCTTCCTGAAAAGCGTCGCGGAGATAAGAACCCAGAGTGCCATGAAGAGCAGCAGAAAGACGTTGCATGAATTCTCGTCGCACATCCCCCAAAAAACGCCGAAACGGAAGAGAAGTAGATCGACGAACAAAATGCTGCATACGGACATAACTGTCAGAGCGCAAGGAACGAGAGTCAGCGGCCCCCATGCCAGGGAAGCGACGTACAGCCACCAAAATAGCCAAGCGATCGACCAACTCAGCCGCCATCGGCGCCAACCGGCCCCCATCCTCCATGGCGAAGGGGTAGTAGTCATGGACCGACTGAACCGAAGGCGTGCCAAGCAAAGCGGAAGTGCGGAGGTCCGCATCAAGTTTGCCTTGCTGAGCTCCCAATGCAAGGCTGCCAGGGAGTGGAAGGCGAGCACCTATACGAGGAACGTTGGTGTTCGTGCGAGCACTTGTAACCGTCACATCAACAACAAGATGGCTGTGCGGAGCCATGAAGTCCAACCAAACCACATCCCCAGGACGATCACGTGAAGCTCCCGACCGAATACGGCGGACCTCCAACCGCAAGTGACATTATTTATTTCCTCTAAATGGTACCTGTATCTTAGCGATATTCAGTGACTCTTTTATTGTCATCACGGCAGTACAACTGTATCGCAGTATTTTCCCTCGACAGTACATAGCTACTAGCAGTATCTCTTCTCGATAGTTCTTTTCTAGATAGTTCTAAGAGCTTGTGCGATAAGGTTAGATAGACGGTACATGTAACCTCAGTTAACCTGTATCACTAGTAATAGTTTGGTTTAGTTAGCAGACAGCACAAGCTACAGGTTCTAAGGCTGTTTCTAGAACACCTGAGGTGTGGATATTTAAGACGGGGACTTACTGGTAGAGGAGAGACCGGTACAGAATAGAATTACGCCACACCCAGATTGTAAGAAACCCTGTTCCTAAGACAATCTTACTAATTCTCTCTACGCTGTATAATTAGATCCAGAGATTAGGTTCTACTATTAGTCTAAGGTTGCCAACTTAGCCTAACCAAAGTAGCACCTCACAGGCCTCATACTTACTTAAGGCCGTTTCGAACGCGTCTCGAGCAAAATCGGATGTACCGATTGTCCCCCCCAGTACCTTCGTCCCTTCCGTGGAGACATTTACTCCCCCAATGATGTGGCCGTCGGGTAAGTTATCGAAAGCATCACCGACACCCAAAGGGGAATACAAACAGTTTTGCGGATGGTTACTGCGAGGCCAACGCTAGCATACGCCTCCGGCATAGCGTCGCCGAGAGCCACGAGAGACGCAGGGGGTCCGAGTAAGCGACAATCATCAAAATAACCGCATACAACGGATTCGTTCGGGGCAATCGCAGCCAACTATTTGTATACCCGGGAGGCAACTATTGCGAAGAGCATGGCCCCGAGAACGCGACCTTGATGGACTCGACGGGTACTTGGGATGCGCATGGCCGGGCCGTGACCAATTGATGAGTCGTAAACGTACAAGGTAGATGGACGGTCATACAACATAGTAGCGACGCGGAGCAACGGTCGAAGCGCGGGATTTGCTGACAACTCCTCAAACAAGGGACGCCGCAAGAACTCGTTGAACGCGTTGGATGCGTCGCCTTGCATGTCAGCCCAGTCCGGTGAAGCGTCAAGCGCGGCTCGAACCATGAAATGTAAAATCTCAGCCCCGCCGCGGACGCCGACCCCAAATTGGTGCCGAGCAGCCAACCATTGAGACACTTCGTCACCAATGACGGCGAGAAGCGTGCGATTCGCGAAACGGACTAAAACGGAGCCAATTCCAATCGGGCGCAACGTCCCTTTTGGTCGCGAAGTTCTTGATCTTGTGCGCGTCGTTGTTCGTGATCAAGCTCTTCTAGCAGGATAAGTGTGGCAGAGGCAAGGAATGAGGCAACGCGTGGTGGAACCTTTGCATTCACGATGGCTTCGGCTAACTAAACCGGTGAGAGTGCAAGGGGAACCCAACGCGCGAAGAGGTTCAAACCTCCAGCCGTCGACGTGAGGACTAGACTTTCGAGGGCATCTAGCAACGACCTCCATAATATCAACTTCTGAAGCACGGAGGTTGATACGAGGGAGGGAGATATACGATCTATCCTCGTTTACATACATATAGTCCTTATTTGAAAAATACAGGAGCACTTACTTCGAAATCGATACTCTGTCAATTTGACCAGATGACAGCACTGTACACTATGGGCACTGAGTAAGGATTGAAATCATCCCGGAGGCGCCAAAGAGAAAAAAGAAAACATACTGAGCGGGATTATTATTTATTTACAGACCAGGATAATGAGGTCGCCTTCGGAAAAGGAACATCACTATCTCCGCCCGTCTTAGTCAGCTGAGTCCTCCCTTGGCGTCCCTTATCTTCTAGCAAGAGCTTTCGTATCTCTTACCAGCTCGCTTTGACCTTACCGTGAGTCTGTGTGCATCTTATCGACATCCAAGGAGGTAGGACTACTGTACGAGACAGGTACCGTAGTGCACGATACATCTGTTCCGGAGATTCCGAGATGAAGATAGCGTGCATCGGCGCAGGCTATGTGGGTGGACCCACAATGGCGGTTATCGCTTGCAAGTGCCCCAGCATTGAGGTTGTTGTGCTAGACATAAACCCCGAGCGCGTGGCAGCCTGGAACAGTGACACGCTGCCCATATATGAGCCAAATCTTGACGAAGTTGTGTTTGAGGCGAGGGGCCGTAATTTATTCTTTAGCACCGACACCGAGAAGCACATCGCGGAGGCCAACATCATATTCGTCAGGTACTTCAATCTCTTTGACTGCGGCTTGCTTTAAAGCACAGTCTTTTGTCTATTGTTCCCGAGCGACACCGCCTTATTCTGCCAGGTCGAGTGCGAGACCGAGTGCTCGCGTCGAGGTGCATTTCTTACAACAACCGCGAACTAGCTTTTACCCGTTCGAGTGAAAATGCGTGAAACTCACATCTAAACAAAGTTGGTCTTCGTAGTTTTCGTAAATGGACAACCCTCCCCGTATACTGAACATCCCCCTCTACCCTCATAGCGTTAATACTCCGACAAAGACACGGGGAGTCGGCGTGGGGCGCGCAGCAGACCTGACATACTGGGAGAGCGCTGCGCGCATGATCGCCCGCGTTTCCACCAGCAACAAAATCATCGTGGAGAAGTCTACCGTCCCCGTCAGGACAGCAGAAGCAATCGGCAAGGTGCTACGCCTATGATCAAGGCTCAGAACATACCCACCACAATGACCAACTGACTAACCTGAATTACATCGACCATGCAAAGGTTCTGGAGCGCAATTGCGCAGACAGCAGCGTTAGGTTCGAGATCCTGTCCAACCCGGAGTTTCTTGCAGAGGGGACGGCGATCGAGGACCTGATGAACCCCGACAGAGTAATGACAGCTATTCATGTGCTTCATTTCTGTCAGGAAGAGTGTCAAAGCACAGCACGGCAAAAAAGGGAAAATGATGGTGCTGATGACTGTGACTTGCTGGTGTCCGCTTGGCAGGTGCTCATCGGGGGAAAGGACACTCCGAGTGGGCAGGTGGCACTGCAGGTGCTGAGCAGCGTCTATCAGCAGTGGGTCCCTAAGGAGCGCATCCTGACCACCAACCTTTGGTCCGCTGAGCTGTCAAAGTTGACAGCCAATGCAATGCTCGCACAGCGCATCTCATCCGTCAACTCCATTTCCGCCCTCTGCGAGGCCACAGGCGCCGATGTAACGCAGGTAGGGGCGGCCTGCAGCCACCCACAGCATTGCATTCACAGTGTAGAGCTGCATGGCGGGCTACCACTGTGCCAGTGCTGTGTGCTTTGTGGGCTGTTAGGTGGCGCATGCAATCGGAACGGATTCCCGCATCGGCAACAAGTTCTTGAACGCGTCCGTCGGATTCGGTGGCTCGTGCTTCCAGAAGGACATCCTCAACCTGACGTACATTTGCGAGACGGTTGGTTTGCAGAAAGTGGCAGACTACTGGCACCAGGTGCGCTGGGCGCCACCCCCCTCGCAGCGCACCGAGCATCATGCCACAGGGAGGAGTCGCGCGTTGAGGGTAAAGACCTGAGCTCAGCGTGTGCGGATGGTGTGGAGGTGGTGGAGATCAATGATTACCAGAAGAGTCGCTTTGTAGAGCGTGTCATTGGCAGCATGTTCAACACCATTTCGGGGAAGAAGATTGCGGTGTTCGGCTTTGCATTCAAGAAGGACACGGGGGACACGCGGGAGACGCCCGCCATTGACGTGTGCAAGGGCCTTGTGGAGGACAACGCAAATGTGTATATTTATGACCCAAAGGTTCAACCCACTTCGATTATGCGAGTTTGTATTGTAGATTGCCCAGAGTACATCCCTGTGATCAGTGCTTCACTGTTTTGCGCGATAGTCCACTGCGCACTATTGCCTTTCATGTCGATTCATATCTGATTCCCTGCACATGCCCCTTCAGGTCACACCGAGGCAGGTGGCCCGTGACCTGTCTCTCAGCAAATTTGAGTGGGACCACCCGGATGTGGCGGACATGAGCCCAAAAGGCACCTCTTTTGAACTCTCACCCAATGTCCACTGCGAGAAGAACGCATATGCGGTGAGTTTATTTTGCGCACACTCCCCTCACCCACAGTTACAGGACGTCAGCGCGGCTTCAGGCGTATGATCCTTTGTTGCTCACAGGCCGCGAAAGGCGCACATGCGGTGTGCATACTGACGGAATGGGACGAATTCAAGATTTTGGATTGGAAGAAAGTGTACGATGTGAGTGCAGCACCCTTTCTCCCAACCCACAACTGCAACGGGGAATCAGCTGCCGTCAGCAAAACATTGGCACTCGCTTTTTTACCTTATGTAGGATAAGTAGATTACGGTATTGTCACTGACCAGCCTAGACTGAGTGCCTGTGGATACATTTGTATTGCAGAGCATGGTGAAGCCTGCGTTTATTTTCGATGGGCGCAACATTCTGGACCGAAATGAAATGAAGGACATCGGCTTCATTTTCTACGGACTCGGCAAGCCTCTCGATCCCTTTGTCGCAGAGACACTGCGGCACCACTGAACGAGTCAGACTTTGCCAACGTAAGTGCAGCACGTCATTGGCATCTTTTTCCCCGGAGGACGTGAAACTGCCGTTACCATCCAAAGCAAAAGTAGCCTCGCGCGATTTGCTCATTTGAACGATTTAAGACAATTAAGAAATCATATTTACAGACCAAATACAGCCGGTGACACCATTCGCCCCAGCGATACAAGTTCCACCTATGTTGGCTGCAGCGGTGCATTTGAGACTTTTGTGCTGGATGGAATGAAGCAGTTTACTTGGCACTACCCGAAAAGAGCCAAATTGAAAGTGCGCCGTGATGCTCTATGCGAAAGGCAGTTTGGCCCCTACTCCACTTCCACCTCGTCTTCCCCTTCCTCCTCTTCACCCTCGTCTATGTCTCCGGCATCTTCATCCTCACTCTCTCCCTCACTGCCCTCGCCGTCCTCAACCTGAAGGAACCCAAGCAGCAGTTGCAGCAGAACTGAATGCTGTGCTTCCAATCGATACACATCCACAGCAACCTATGCATTAATTACAACAGCCACTCACAGGAGTATCTTCCTCCACCTCCCCGTCTTCTTCTTCTTCACTCTCCTCATCGTCTTCATCTCCCTCACCCTCCTCCTCATCCTCGGGAGTGTCGATGTCCTCCACACCGTCTGCGTCCTCGTCCTCCTCGCCCTCATCGGCAACGTCGTTCTCTTCGTCCTCCTCTACCTCGACATCAGCCGCCTCGTCCTCCTCTTCTTCTTCCTCCTCCTCTTCCTGCACAAGGACGCGCTCCTGCAGACATAGATCCAGAAGTGTTACAGACAACCGTCCATAACCACCACACGCTCCATTCCGCCTTGTCCAACCAACCTGCCCCACTCACCCACCATGCTTATGCATCTCCGCGGTGATGCATTTCTCGGTGATTCAAGTGCCATGAATGCTAACGTGTATCGATCTTCTAGACAAGCGTGCGCTTGAAGGGTGGCTGAAAAGAGAAAATTGTTGACAAACACACGAATAAAAGCTTGACACCGTGGAGACGCCGTGCTACTGTGTCTGCTTCTTAGACACCAGCCCCGACGGAGCCGCAACGTCTCCACTCTTTGCAAGGTTACTGTGACTTCGCTGGGCACGCGTACCAGAAGCTTTCGGCTGACACCGCGGGATGCAACCGACGCCGTGTCGACGTCCGAGGCACGTAGCGACGCAGCAACGGCTGTGCGCTCTGCGCTCCCGAGCGAGGACAACGCCAGAAGCGACAACACCACAAGCAGAAGAACCGGTAGGATCCTCATGGCTGCAACGGAGGACACTGACGAAGCGAATGAGTTAAACGGCGGAAAAACCAGTGCTGTGCCTCGCGTATTCGTAGAAGTTATCAGAGCTTGCGAGCAGAGGTTGCCAGCTGCCTAGTCTAGCTGCTGACTTTCTGAGGTGTAAAGGTTCCTCTACCTTGGCGCTACGTGTACTGGTACTACCCAGTTCTTGTTCTTGCGGTTGACCGCTGGTCCGCCATGTGAGGGGCTGGAGCAGTGACGGGCCGCGCTTCTGCTGATCGTACAGGTACGGGTAGTCGTCAATATCCTCCGCCTATTTACCGACGACGACAGGGAGTTAGATTATGCCAAATATGAAAGTTGGCTTACATTCTGGATAAACAGGCACTAAAACACCTACTCAGAGGTGTTATTTCTATTCAGCGCTTGATCAGGGAAGGGTGGGCGGGCTGCGCGAGCCGAATGGCCAAGCGCAAAGGCAGAAGGTGGCTGCTACCAGCCAAAGGAGCTGCTTTAGAGGTAAAGCATATGGGCGTCCGCCGTGGACAATTTAGTGCGCTTGTGACGCTTTGTCTCCGCGCGTTGCCTTCGGCGGACTCAACACGGTACGTTAACTAACCGTTAAACCCCAATATTAAACCAATACAAGAATTTAGCGAATGGGAGTCAGATTATGCCATCTAATATAGACCGAAGGTTTGCGTAGGCTACTAATCCGGGGGTTTGGCGACTCGCCAGCCGAAGAATAGCCAGGTCGCCGGGGTTTCGCTCATGGTGGGGTTGATGTACTTGCCAGTGACTACGTCGCTGGTTTTCGACCAACAACCTATGTAGCGAATCTTGGTGAGGGGTGCGCCGATGCATGCGGCGGCGGACGCCGCGCCTTTCCGTAGGAGATGCGATGTCCATTTGAGTTGCGGGGGGGGGGGGGGGGGGGGGGGGGTGACGCGCCAACGGCGTTGCACGCCTCTCGAATCCACTCGGTGATGGTCCATGCAATCCACGCGTGTGGTGTTTCTTCGCTTGTGACGGGCCAAAAGGTTGTGGACTCGGGTACATTGTCGAGTTGGTTGCAGTAATTGGTGCGTCTAGCGATAAACGCCTCCACGAGGTCCGCTAGGAGCGGTACTGCAGCAATCGGGAGTTGTAGGAGCGGTTTGTCGGCCGCGGTTCTACGTTGATCTCCTTTTGCTTTTCGTATGAATAACATTATGTTACCGCCAGTCCTGTCGACCGCGATGTCGTCCATGTGGAAACGTACGCCGGTTTCCGCGCGACAAAATAGCAGTAGTTAGTGCAGACTGCGAGGATCGCGCGGAAGCGTTTCCATCTTGAGTCGCTTCCGCCCGCAGTGCTTGCTGAGTGTTCTTAAGTCGCAGATTAGCCTTCATTGATTGTCGCCCGGCTTGAGCATTGTGAAGAGTAAGGAAACGTAGTCGCTGCAAGTATATGGGTCTCAAGCCCCCGCTTGGACGAAGCGCGCTAATTCTCGCTCAACGAATTCTAGCTGGGTAGGGGTGGCGTCTGGTAGCGACACTCCGTGGTTGTATCGTTGGGGTGGGCGGTTGTTCTTGAAGGGTATAGAGACACCCTCCCGGATCCACTATAGGGTTTGCACGCTCGGGCCGATTTTCTCTCACTCGCACCATCTCCGTCGCTTGCGATTTCACACGTAGTCGGAGACTAGGGTGCATGAATCGGCGCGGCGGTGCACACCATCAGCCCTCTGCCTCGGGCTCGGGCTTCGTGATCTGACGTACTTTGTCCTTATCTCGCTTCTCGCGTTTCTCTTTGTCCTTGAGCTCCTTGTCCTTGAGACTCTTGTCCGGCCACGGGGTAAGTTTGTCGGGGTTGCCTCCGTCGCCTCTGCCGGACGTCGGTTGCCTAAAGGCTTGAGCGGCTTGTGCTTTTACGACCGCGTGGAGAATAAATTCGATCCGTTTGTCTTCTAGAGCTTCGATGAGTCCATTAGTGGGTCGATGTGCGATTTACTCCCAAGAGCATTCAACGACATTCTACCTCAGGTAAACGCTTTTACTTCGAGACTATGGACGCCTCGACACGACGAGACATAAATGTTCCTAACCGAGGAAAACGAGTGTCCTCACGCGACGAATATCGACACCTAGTGTGCTATGGCGCTTACTTTGCAGCCGCGGACGCGGCGCTCGAAACAACTCAGGCAGCGATTCGTTCGATTATCACTATCGCAGCGGAAAAATTGCTGGCCTAGAATGTTCACGACGCGGCCGTTGAGACACAAAGCTGTCACGCATGCCGTCAAGTGACGACGTACCTACATTCGCCGGTTCAAGGGCAGCAATGCCCTCACTTGAGAGGAGCGAGTCGCCGAGCGCCACACCGTGTACTCCCGCTTTTTCGACACGTTGGCAGCCGACCGCAGCACCAACGGCCATGTGCGCGGTTTTGATCGAACTAGCAAATATTGGCGTGGCGTACGCGTCCACCATCCCACCCTCTCATACGGCGTCGGCCGGTACTAACGGAATGTTATAATGCTTGTTAGTGGTTGGCGGTTTCATCTGGTCGCCGTTTACCTTGAGGAGGAGTTAATTAACAAAATTATACAAGTTTTCACCATGCGTTGCAAATGGTGGCGCCTTGATGGCTCCACTCTCGTCCCGTGTTGGGTACATATGTTATGGTAGATTTTCTGCCGTGATTACCGTGTGAGTAAGTTCGACAGTAGGTACACCGTGAACTAGTAGAGATCTTCACATTGCTAGACTAAGAGAGTCTATGTGCCGTGGCGTGAGCTGTGCTCGCGCAAAGGCGGAAGGTGGACGGCCTTTGTGTGTCAGCGCGTCATAACGCATGTCTGTGTTTTACCACTGCCATAGGCGTAATCTAGTGGTTAGAGTTTGTAACGTCGTAGCAACGCTCGGCTATTCTCGCCCCCATTGTAATTCAAACTTATATATCATTAATATCAATATGATATCAACGTGCTGTCACTTGCGCTAGATGTTGAACATGCCCATTGTGCTTCATTCTACGCGACCCTCATAAACCTTACTAATTATTACGAGTCCGAGTCGCTAGGTCCTTTTTACGGTGTCATCCGTCGGGAAGTCCATAGTGTTGCTACCTCCACGCTACCTTGGGCGGTACAGCTACGCGCGTCCTATGCCACTATCTCCCGGATAGGAGGGTTTTCAGATGTTAATCTCACGGTTTTGGCCACTACCCTTGACCAAGATCTTTCGGAGTACGTGGGTTCTGATGTGGAGTTTGTCCCCTCATCTTCCGCCTTTCCGGTTGCGCCGGCCCCGCGCATGACTTGTTTACAAGTCCCGATCCCCGATGCTCTTACCCGCCCAAATGGCAAGAAAGGGGGCAGCTCTAGCGCGAAATTGCACGCACTCTTAAGGCTCGCGCTTTCTTGATCTCTTGGGCTGCTGTGGTCCTACATTCATGGAGTATATGCGTGTTGTTTCGGGAACCGGCCGTGGGGCCTTGGCTACGTTTTTTGCTTCGCATGACTCTAGCTTCCGCGTTCCCTGTTATTGCTATAATATGATGGCGGCAAATCGGGTGCTCGGCCTCACGCCGGGCCACCTTTCTCATGTCCGGAAGTGTTTGCGATGCAATGAGTCCCTAGAGGCTCTCCGTGGCTCTGGCTCCTCCTCGCGGATCTCGTCTCCCTCCATGTCCGGGGAGCGGACGCCGATCTCCATGCTTATAGACCACATCCCCCGTTGTCTTTGCTCATATTATGTTGTCCGGCTCAACGATCGCATTGTTCATGTTTTGGAGGAGTTCATGGCTGAGGCGGGGACAATTAAGGGAAAGGATTTGCGTTTGGAGGCTCGCCGAATTCGGTCCGGGGCCTCCCGAGATCGCCCGGGGCATGTCGTGTGGCTGGGTTTTGCGGCTCCGCAGAAGCACTTGGTTGTTGATGTGACTGTCACTAGTGCGCGCACGAATCCCAGCGTTGCGGCTATGGGGGCTTCGCTTCCGCTCCCTTGCTATTAGGCGATAAGGGCTCAACAAGCTAGGCTTGATTCTGACCCCCGCACTTCGTCCTCCCTTGGCACGCCTTCCATTCACTGTGTTCATGAATATTACCCCTTTGCTCTTGCGGACGGGGGTCGGTTGGCTCCTATGACGGTTAATCTTGTTGATCGCTTGGCCATCTTGGTGGTTGTTCGACGTTACCCAAGCATGGGTGCGGGAGACTCTCGCTTTTTGCGATTTGAGATTTATGTCCGCATGAAGGAGTTTGTGCGGCGGTCCACATCTATTCCCTTCCGTCGATTTCTTGGGGATGTGCGTCGTGAGTTCATGCAACGCCTTTCTGTGGTTCTTCATGGCACGCTGGGTTCCTATCGTTGTGATGCCTTGCAGGAGGGCGGTGCAGGTGCTGTTGCCTGCCTTCCTGCTCCGAGGGCACAGGCTTTTCTATGCCTGTTTTCTTTATCTCTTCTTTGGTGGCGGATTCCACTACTGCTTCTTTGCAATTTTTTGAAATATGACCAGCAATATGCCTGTAGAGGGTGCCGGTGCGGGTTCCCTGCCAAGCCCATATCCCGGGGGCGCAAAAAAATAAAATAAAAAATGACCAGCAATAAACAATGGCATACGGATACGGGTACTGTACTTTAAAGCACAGACATAGGAGGGATGTCGTCGCTGGCGCTCGACCACCTGCCCTGGCTGGCGTCAGGTCAGGCTCGCGCCTGTATGCATGTTGCAGCTGCAGTGATTTCGCATCATTTCACCACATCACTAGTGGCCACATCGATAGGCTTCCGGCTCGTCATTGTCAGGCCTTGGAGATACGTTCCGGGCACCAAGTCAGCCTTCAAAATCTGTTAGTTTTCTTGCCGTTCCCCGCGTACCAATTGCAGCAGCACTTGCAGGCACTTCTTCCGCCGTAATGTCCGAAGTATCAGAAACACAGCCGCACTGGTCGCCGCTGCCAGAGGAGTGGCGCAGACCGCTCCCACTGTCGTGCCCGAACGCTCGCCATCACATGGACAAAATTGGATGGCCACAGATGCAGGTATGCGAAGGAGAAATGGCCCATCACTGAATTGCTCGGACGACTGTGCCAGTTATTGGAGACTTGAGCTCGTAAAGTTTTTTGTTGAGGCGTACCAGATGATGGCATTTCGGCGGTAGCGAGCGAGTGACGCCACTGTTGTCTACTTTTTATGGCTCGTCTTAACAGGAGAGTCTGGCGTTTCGGCAGCTGTGGCTGGAGGTAGCGCTTTTAGAGAAGATACTGTATAAAAATAAGTCGCAACACCGTGGGGCGGCTCACTTCAAGCGCTTGCAGCAGGTCGGCTGCCCTGCGTCGTGATTGGAACAACGCCCGTTCCACAGCGTCGCTACTTTGTGGCGGAGGCGGCACCGACTCAAAAGCGGGCTGAATGCACTCACAGGTGGTACGGCACCTTCGGCTGCTGCGAGAACTATCCATTCCGAAGCTGGTTGAGGACGCAGCGGCGCCTTTCATCACTCGGAGAAAGGTACTTGCGGGGCAGGTTCCTCGCTCGCCGAGTCGACAAGCCGTCGGCTTCCTCCTCTGTCGTCTGTTCGCAGGTGTCGACTCCCTTTTCCCCTTCAGCCTTGTCTTGGTTCGTTATCTATATATCATCCTCGGCGCCCGTTGGAAACGCAACAACTTTGTCGACAGGCTGCACGTTGGCGGAGGAGATTATGGAGGCTATTCAGCCCGCCACCGCCCAAATGTTTGCACAGCTCGCAATGTCGTACTTCATGCCGTTGGCACTGAGCACCTCCGCAGCCATGGCGCGTGTCAATGTGCGCGTTAGCCTCCCCTCCTCTCAGTTCCATACCAGCGCCCAGCGGTGAGTAGGCATAGCAGCGGTGGTTAGTCATTGACATCCGCGTGCCTTTGACACCAACGGCGCTCAGGTGCTTGTTGCGTCGCTGATAGCAGAGTATATCACAGTTTACAATCAACTGGCGGAGCTGCTGCCACAGCTGCCTTCCTCTGCGCAAATAAACAGTGATTCGGCGAGCCCTTCAGCTACATTGCAGATGTGTTGGACCGCAGGTAAGTCACCACGTCTCTCACACCCTCCACATATATATGTCGTCGCCCTTAGCAGAGAGAGCGGCCAAGATAATTGTCACAATTCTCTGTTAGTTTCATTCTCCTAATACCCCTTCCCACTTCCCGCGTCTCCCTCTCCTCCTGCTCCTTTTAGAAAGTGCGGCCCACTTACCCCACATGCTGAAGTGCGATCGCGAAGGGGGGCTGTCTAGAGTACGCTCCATCTCTTTCAAAGGTACCACCGCCGTGTGCGATCTCCTCACGCCCACCGACGCCCCCGCCACGGGTGAGGATGACGACGATGTCAACGTCAGAGCTGCCGAGGGTGGGTTGCACCTCGCCACAGCCTCCCTGCTTTTGCCTATACTGCCCCTGTCGGCTGATACTGGAGAAAGAAGGGCGGTGGAGGATTGTGCTCATTACAGTCTGTACAAGGATTGAATTTGTGGCTGGTGTGGATGCGACTACAGCGGGGAGGCGGCCTATATACACATTCAACGAGCTCGAAGAGCTCCCAGTTTTCGTCGACAGGTGGGTGGATGCCTTGGGGGTTGTGGGCTGGTCGTCTGAAGAAGGATAGGGGGGGGGCGGATGGGGGTTCAAGTTAGGCCGAGACGAAAGAGGACATAAATAGGGATGTTGAATGGTGAGACGGGTGGATGGGCGGATCGAGTGCTTTATGTTCTTATTGGAAAAATCGTTTTTGGCGGCGGTGAAGTCTGCTTTTGTGTGTGCAAGCTCGCTAGGATGTGTAAAATGACGTGGGTGCGTGTGTTGTTCTGGGCAGAGGACCAACAAAGACAGAAGCATCGATGTTGGCGCAGGCGACATCTAACAGAGGGGTCAGCAAAGGTTCGGTGCCCTTCTCACAGCGTGAAGTGGCGACTCCTCCCACAGAGCAGGCAAAGGAGGCTGAGGTGGTTAGGAGCGAGGTGGGGGAGGCGGTCGCGGACGCAGTGCCAATGAAGCCGTTGTCGCTGGTTGGGAGGAAGAATTGGAAACTCAAGCGGGTGGGAGGGGCCGCAGAGGGGACGACCTTCCTTCGTGTGAACGCAGCTCAGCAGCAAAAGGAGGGGAAAGGTGGGGCAGACGGCGACGGTGGGCCTCTTGGCGGTGATGGTGTGAATGGGGGGTCTGACGCTGCACAGGCAGCCAAGCGACAAAAGGCGAATAGCGACGAACACGGTAAACCTGCACCAGCCGCCAATGACATCTTTGCCGCGCTGCTGTCGTAGCAGCGGATGATGCGTTACAATTACACGGAGGTCCCTATTGGGATCCTTTAACAAACATAGATCGAGCGTGAAGTGGACTCCCGACACTTAGAAAACCCATGGTAGCCTGTTGGCCACCAACGGTAGCTTGTCGCTGACTCAATAACCAATTCTTGCATCATGCCTTGAGCTCATCCGCAAACTTGCCCACCGCAAGCAGCGCGGAACGAACCTACGCAGCGAAAAGCAAATACAAAGTGCCGGGTATCAGACACTATGCGAAAGAGACACGCGAGTAAGTAACACACATGCGAAATGACGGACGAGGTGGCTATGGCTTACGTCGCCAGGAAGAACGCCCTCGCCGGCTTGCAAATCCTCTGACTCGTCAAGCTCTTCGCCGTCGCCTGACGGGGGCTGCCGAAAGAGAAAGACAGAATGGCCTTAGACAGGAAGAGCGCTTAATGTAGAGGAGCGAGGCATGTGGTGTCCGGGATTTAGTTTATCTGAATATGGTTTATCCGAAAAAAAATCGACGCCGTACCTTCGGCTCAGTGGACGCAGCCGAGCCGAGGATATGACTGCCGAAGCCCTCTATCTCTTGCTGCAGGTGGAGACAGGAGCGCTCCAGTTCTGCCATACTGGTGCGCATCGAAGGTCCCCATTCGGCATGCGACGAGTTATCGCCAGCAAGACCCCGACCCTCGAGATCTACGCTCAGTTCCTGCCGGAAGAGTAATGAGTTACGCCGTCTTAGTTCCTCTGGTCGGCAAGTGGCCATCATTTGTGAGCGTGCGTCCGTTGAACACTTGGCGAGTGTTGGGATGGCAGGACGCGGGGGAGGAGGGTTAATGTGTAGGACATACCTTCGATGCGCGGATGAAGGGAACCAGAGCGGCGACTTCTCTCGACACACCCTCTGTTCCTTCCCCGGCCACCTCCGACCTCGCGGCGTCCCACCCGACGGTGGGCAGAGCGGTGGCCGACTGAAGCCGGTACATCAAACGGCTCTGCAACCGCTGTAGCGCACGGCACACTCGTCGCTGGTGCCGGAGGAGCATAGCGGGGATCGATTCGAGGCCATTCTCGGCTCTCCAGTTGGCTACCTTGGCCGTGCTATTGATAGACTCCTGCAGTGCCGCCTCGGCCCCGAACCTGAGAGGAATTGCCGAATCGGCGAACGAAGCGACGCGTTATATTGCCACATCCCATATTCCATTACTCCCGCTCTGTACAACGCGCTCTGTAGCAGAGCGTGTCTTACCTCAGCTTCTCCAGAGTCTGCGTGTAACTTAACCTGCCCGGCGGTTCCGGCGTCTGCGAGTCGACGAAAGAGGTGAGATACGAAGGGAGAAAGGAGGGGAGGGGTCGAGAGGGGGGTCGTTGCATAACACAACGATACTCAAGCTCCTGGCGTACAGGTATCTCGTAGCAGCCGAGTCGCAGCAAAGGCAGCAACTTCTACGTATGACTTGATGGCGACTATTTGAAATATGAAGCACGGGAAACTGGCTGCAAGAATCTCGCCATCGACGGCTATGCGAAGCGTAGTCGCTACGAGAAAATATAGCTTCAGTGCGGAAGCCTTCCATGCGCGTTGCGGCTGTGAGGGGGTGTGCTTGACTGCGACAGGTGTCGAAATGAGGCGGCATACCCCATCGGCAGCAACCTCGAGGTCGAGATCCTGCTCCACATTTTGCTGCAGGCCCACTCCCACCGAACGCTCCGCGTCGCCGATACAGCGACAAGTGGCGCTGGTGAGCAACGTCAGGGCCTCGAAGAACGGTGGCGGGCGGTGCAGGACCTCGCGACCCCGCTCGCTCCGGGGCTCTGCCTCCCCTGAAAGTACAATTCAAACGGAACAACGCGACATCGTCCACATCTCTCCCCTCAAAGATGACGTGCGTTGGGATGTACGCTTGAGAGACAAACCGCACGTCGGGAAGGTCTGCTGATTCTAATTGGCGGGAAATCGGTGACACGCTCGAACAATTCTTGCCGACTATTTCCAGGACCATCGACAGCATGTCTATGGTGTCTATGTCTAAATGTCAACGGTGCTTCTTATAATTTATATAAATCCTACCATCGACAGCATTAATCGCATCCCATTCAAGTTGGTTACGAAGTATCTAAAGTTAAAGTTAAGCATGTAAAGTTGACGGACATGACAGCTCAAAGGAGACTCTTCCACTCCAATTCACTATTACGTTAACAAGGACATCGGCGGGGGATGAACGCACCACTCGCGTCGTCGGCCATCTGCCGGAGCAGGGCAGCCACGTTGAGGATGCCGTTCTCGAGCGAGGTTTGCGAAAGTTCCAGCTTGGTCTATCCGGCACGGCAGGAGGATAGTCAGGCGGATATTATCGGAACAGTGCTTTTAGAGCACGTAACGCCGGATGATAGGGATTTACGTCGGACACCGCGCAGTGGGTTGAAGCAACGGACGAACCTGCCACTTGCGGATGCCCAGGTGCTTCACGATAGCTCGCTCCTCGCTCGCAATTTCAGCGAACAGGTCCGCCGCCTTGTCATAACTGGTGCTTTCCACCATTTGGTGAAGGTGCTGCAGCGCGTGCTCCATCGCAGAGCGAGTCTATTTCGCGCGACATTCCAGAAGATACGAAACACTTCAGCACTAACACCCCTCTCCAACGATAGCACCCACCGACTCCGCATTACTTTATGTCACAGCATGCAAACCAAGAAGCTGTTATCCCACACTCACCTGTCCAATCAAGTTATCGATCACCGCCATCGCCCTTGGACCCGCCACAACGTTTGTCTCTTCCGCAGCCGTAGCTGTCGCTTCCTCCGCACTCGCAGCTTCGCCCTCCGCGCCACCCACCGCCTCGCCCTACCATCCAAAACACCCCAACACACATTAAGAGACAGCATAACAGAGAGCATGATAACTGCCAAGCCATGATTATGAAGCATCCAAGTAGAATGAATGGCTATTTTATGGTAAATTTTTTTCGACGTCGCGCACCTCGTCGTCTTTGCCTTCAACAAGCTCACCCTCGCCTGCAGCTTCACCATCAGCTTTACCGTCACCTTGGCCCTCACCCGAGTCCTGCTTGTCTCCTTCTTCTTCCTCATTCGAGTCAGCCGCTGCCTCCGCATCAACCGCATCCTCCAACTCCTTGAGCCGTGTCTCTGACGCAGACATCTTCACCAAAGCCACAAAAGGTCATCCCTTTCCTTTTTGTAAACATCGACTCTACCCACAACTCCGGACCATCCCTCCTTCCGTCATTTCACACCTTAACGAGCTCCTTGATGCCTTCCAGACTAGACGTGATGTCGCCCACTGCTCCCGCAAGCACATCCCGCACCTCACCAAGCCCCACATCCACCTCCTGCCGATGATCCACTGTCATCATGCCACCAACACGCCGCTGCCGCCTGCGACGCACATCATCCGCCTCAGCAAGCACTTATTTATTGAAGCAATCAAAGGTTCCGATAGTCCCTTCCAAAAGGAGGTTGGGCATCACTTGATGGCCTTCATCATCATCATCGCCACCTCATCTGCAGAGTCGTGGATCGCATGTCCTTCAGCTGCAACCATCTTTGTGAGCTGCGAAAGGCTGTCCTTGTCTGCGCCTCCTTCCACCATATCCAACTACGCGTATCAGACAAATAGGCGTGAGCCTCTCTGTCTCCCGAGAAAACAGAAAAAAATGTGTGTATGTTTGTGTGCTTTTATCTGTGTGTGTATCTGAGTGTGTGCCAGTGTGTGCGTGTGTGAGCTTATCTGCCTGAATGTGTGGCTGTGCGTCTACTTAAGTCTCTGCCAATATTATTTTTTGCCCCTTTCTGCAAATTGCATGAGGGTTAGGCCATGATATGCCGTGATATGTAGTGTCGTGAGGAGGCAAACGCGCACCCTGTACTCCAGGATCATCAGCATACTACCCGTGTTGATAAGCTGCGCGGTATGGAAGACGGCCTCGCCGATGGCGTCCTTAAACTCGCCGAATGAGAAGGACTCCTATCGGGACACACGCGGTCAAGCTCTAGGGAAGAAGGCATACCAGCTGGTCGCAGATTGAGCGAAGAAATACAAAGGAAGTTTGACGCGCACCTCCAATGGGATACTGGGCGACAGGAAGTGCTGCGGGTCACTCTGAGCATGCGCGCGAGCCTCTGTCATCAGCTGCCTCGACAGCTCTAGCAGGGGGCTGTCCGTCTCCTTCCAGCCAAGGCGCAACTGAGGCAGAGGAGAAGTGCATGATGATAAGTATTCATATGCCTCACATCCAAAAAACATATGAAGGGAAATAATACTCTCTCTCGTTCATTGCCATGTGTCTTCTATTGCCAAATATTCGCCACCGAGGATGCCCAAGCGCAAGCTAAGACAATTCCTCTTTCTTCCCTTTTCCCATTTGTATGTGTGTCCCCTGTCTCCCTCTCCCTCTCACTCACGCTCCCTCTCCCTCCCTCGCTGTGTGTGTGTGTGTGTGTGTGTGTGTGTGTGTGTCCCTCTATTTCCCTCTCCCCTCCCTCCCTCTCGAACGCACACACACACACACACAAGCACACACACACACACACACACACACACACACACATACACACACACACACACACACACACAACCCCCATGAACACATGTCATGCCTTCAGTCTACCCACAGTCACACAAATAGCCACACAGCCACATCCAATACATACATCATATGCATACCATCATCGTCTTCTCCACAGCACGAGTGACTGATACGACGATGGCGTGATCCATTTCTCCACGAGCTCTGTTGTCCATACCCCCTGCTGTGCCACACCCACCCGTCTCCTGAGTTACTTCTAACGTACACTTCCGTGGGTACCTCTATCTACGCCAACCACACAGCCACGTGCATCTTTGGGACAGGCGATGTGATTAGGCACTCACCTTTTTGTTTTCCGTGCTCCGAGTCAATTTCAGCAATCGTATCTATGACAACCAGACACGGACACAGACACAAACACGCACATACGCGCGCGCGTCAGGAAGAAATATGTTTGCTCAATTCCGGGGCTCATCATGTGCGCGTGGGAATAAAGAGGAGAATGATGGGAAAGGGAGGCGAGGCGGGGGGGTTGAGGGGCAGACCGAGGCGCTCTTGGATGGCGGCCTTCCCTGCCTTGCTGCCTTCCAGGAAGTCAGCCATCAGCAGCAGCGCCTCCGCGGTGGGCAGCGTGGTGTCACCTGACACAGCCTCCAGCCCAGTCTGACAGACACATGCTGTATTTAGCCACCATCAGGAAGCCAAACATCCAGTTCTCCTGCTCCTTTCGCAATACCTGTCGGACCCGGGGGTGTGCGAAAGGCAAGGGGCAGCGGGCACACACCCGAAGCGGGCCGTGCATAATCGTGTTCATGTAGCTCTCCAACTCACTGATACTCGCCACTGCAAAGCCCACGATTTCAATTTGTCAGCCATGGACGTGGTAAGCCACGAACAGACATGCACAACCTGCGTCAGTCCTTGCTCTCCCCCCCTTCCGTTAAGCACGCACACAAGTCGCCGACAATACACTAGCGGCAAACAAGTCGACCACCGCCGGGCTGGAAAACGGTACGATGTCGCTAGCTATGAATGTAACGCATTATCGAATCCTGAGAATTGGAGACGGGAAGGAGAGGGTTCACGGGGCAAGTGGCGTCGCACCATGGCCGGGCGGGAGCGGCCACTTTTTCGCTTTGCCGCCTTTCTTAGTACTCTTTTTTGCGGCGGGTGCCATTGTGTCGGTCGAGCGCCTCCCTCGTTACCAAGTCCCCGACATACCCTTGTATTCGCGCCTCGCTCAGCGTGGTCTAGATATGTGAGCTCTGTGGTTCTATCTCACCTGTGAATTTCGTCGCGAGTGCCGTCACAGCCTTTCGACATGCCTTTTCACATGTCCCGGGCGCGCCCCATGCCATCGTTACAATAATATTTCGAACGAACGGCGAGTGGTATATTTTACACTCTTTCACAAAAAAGTCGGGACCATGTTGCCAAACCTTTGCTTGTAAATAATGAAATAGCGATTGTCTTAGAAGAGAAATAAAACAAGGAATTGTCTATATCGATCCCGGGGATCTACATCCCCGGGATGGAGATCCCCCATGTACGGCACGTACGCCCTTGTGCATCCGACGTACGCGTACATGCATGCGATACAGGAGCGACCGCTGGCCCGGCCGGTTCTAGTCAGCGCACGGCCCATCGCCTCTGTAGTAGGAGTCAACACAGCGGATGCGCGCGCCCAGTCGCCTCGCGACGTTGCGTAGGTTGGCGTCTTGCATGTGTCCATCACAGATTTGCATAGATAGAGAAGCAACAAATGAGTGAAGCACCGTTGCTGCCGACGAAAGCATCTCCGCTCGCTCGCGGCATAGAGGCCGAGGCCGCCCGGACAACCCTTCTCCGTCCGTCAACGCCGAACCTGGCACCTTTCCGGACCTTTCCGGACCTACTTGATCTCTCCGGTGCCACCACGCTTGACATATGCCGGAAAGAGAGCCAGGAGTGGGCCAAGGCTTGTGGTTTGCGAGCCTGAAGCGGCAGTTGCTGGAGCTCTTGTTCGAGGCTGGCATTGTTTGACCGGTGAGTGGTCCCCGCCCACCCACACAAACATATCCGCCCTTTCCTCTCTTTTTGTCTCGCACACACACAGACACACACACACATAGACACACACACCTACACAAGTCAACGCGTACACATACCAGCAAACACACACATACATTCACAATCAAGCCAGCAAACATGCACCCATTTAGACCAGCGAATGCACTCGCGCACACACACACACACATACACTACCACACCCCAGCAAACACACACACACGCACGCACGCACCAGCGAGTACAAGTACACACTCTCACACAGACACACACACACACACACAGACACACACACACACACACACACACACACACACACACACACACACGCACGCACGCACACGCAAACACACACACGCACCTACCAGCATACACGCACATACACATACTCACCAGGAAATTCAAATGCACACAAACAAACAAATACACACACACACACACACACACACACACACACACACACACACACACACACGCACGCACACACAAATTAACGCGCCTACACACCTAAAACCCCACACACACACACACACACCTACCAGCATACACGCACAGACCCCTACACGCCAGGAAATGCAAATGCACACACACACACACACACACACTAATTAACGCGTATACTCACCCAAAAACACACACACTGACACACGCACAAGCTCACACACACACACACACACATACACACACACACACACCTACCAGCATACACGCACAGACACATACTCACCAGGAAATGAAAATGCACACACACAAGCAAATAAACACACACTCGCACTAGCAAACACACCACAAAACACACACACGCACACGCACACACACCCACCTACACACACCCACACACACATGCACCAGCAAACACATCAACACATCACACACCAGAAAATACAAATGCACACACAAGCAAACACACACATACACAAGTAGGCATGTCGATGGTAGGCGGCGTCGATGGTTCCGGAGTAGTGGAAGGAGGGGCGCCGTCATGGGGGACGGGCTGGTGATTATCCTCTTCTATTGAGGACATCGACGAGCTCGCCGACGATATTCTTATTTATTCACAGTCTTTGAGGTTGAAAACAGGAAGAGGGACTTCTTATCTTGATATATCTCGCTTTACATTTTCAGGATACTGCGTGCCGCCCGGGGCTACGTGTGTCCGTACAGGTATACAGGTAAAACGCAAAAAATGCACGCGTATATCACTCTAGGAATCCGTACAAAAAAGGACTAAGCGTCACGCGGTGTGGCGCTCTGTAGAGGACGGGGGTTAGTGCTGAGTCAGGTGTTACATGGTGTTACACACTGTATTTTGGCACTTCGATTTTTCAAATTAATTTGGTCGCTTATCGTACGGCATGGTATTGTAATAGTACAAGAAATGTCCAAAATTGGCAAGGGGATGTAGATCCCCGGGATCTCTCTAGCAAATTCCTAAAACAATATCTTTTTATTTCCCTCTGGCCGCCCTTTATTTTATCTTTTTATTTTTTTTTTGCGCCCCCGGGATATGGGACTGGCAGGGAACCCGCACCAGCACCCTCTACGGGCGGCGTTTTGCAAGCATGACTGAGAGCAGAAGTTCGAAACAAACCTCAACTCATCATCGATCATGCTCCCGGGTAGGCGACGCTCGTGCGAGTGCATTACGTACCATTGTACGAGAACCGTACCGTACTGCGCTGACCCCACACGAGGCCAGTGTTGGAGTTTCACCAACTAAAACCTTCCAGTGACATGCAAACAAACATGAATGCCCTAGAAAGGTATGCCCTACCCGTCCGGGCGTCGACCCATTCGAGAAATGCGAGAAGGACCAAGGCCCATCTCACGGAGCAAAACATTTCGGGAGTGCGATACATGAACTACAAAGAAAGCAATATGAGGGAGGGCTTGGCGCCATAAATGGAAAAACCTCCCATTTCCTGTAAAATGGGTGGCGCCAATAAGGGAAGGGGGGACACCGCCTAAAAGTAAGGCATTTATATCTTCGGGGGATGTAGCGAAACGACGCACAAAACCATTAAACTCTGGGGCTAGCGCCCCAAAACTACGACGGTGGTATTCCCAACGTTGGCATTCAAGCAAAATATGTTCTATAGATTCAACAACATCCCCGCCGCATGCAGGACAATGATGGAGAAAACGTTCAGGCATGGCATGAATGCGGGCAAGACGACGGGTTGTGGGAAATACACGCGTACGAAATTGAATCATAATGTGTAACCCTGCAACTGCCCCCGCAGGAATGCCCGTCCCGTATTGTAGCAATGGGTTCCCAACATATGAGGCATGGGAATAGATACTCCACGTATTAGTACATGCCGACGATGATGTCTCGAATCGACCCCATACCGCTGCTTTAACTACACTCCTCCACAAAAGTCCGGACAAGATTTCGCACCTTCGCAAGTAGAAAATGTAATCATGTGTCGATTTTATTGACAAATGTCCTGAAATCCCAGGCAATGCTTTTGCGCGCAAAATGGAATGCACCGACAACTGCGAGGGGCGAGTTCGAACACTGCCGGGCATGTGTACTTGGAGTTATCGCGCCCGCACCCGTGCGGCACGCTCTTTCAAACAGTCGCCGTGCTTGGTAGGCGAAAAGAGTAACGGGCGCACAACGCCGCAATATGAACGCTGATGCGACGGTCGCGCAAATATAATGCATAAGCGACGGAGGGAGGAGGTGTTGGGCAGGCCGCTGTGGGGGAAACACAAGAAATCGCGTATGTAGACTTACCACCGATATGCGCACAACCCAAGGGCAAGCCGCTTTCGGCCACAATGTCCAAGCAATCATAACTTACTCATGTATGGTCAAAGCTTGTAATAACAGGTACCGTTGGACGCGTATTTTCAATGCGCGTTGAACGCACTTACTCTAGAGTTCAAAATCCCACAGATTTTTTATGAATTATTATAATTTACGAATTATTCCGGCACAACTGAGCCGCAGTGCCAAGCAACAACCATCGAAGTCGGCTCACCTCCTGAGACGATTTGTGCGGGGTTTGTCGATACATGTTTACCAATTTTTCATTCCTATTGACCTCCGAGCCTAACTCCCGACGCGTGCCACGCGTGGGGCGGGTGTGGTTGGCACAAGCACATACCCAAGCATTCCAAACACCACCGTCAACGTGATGCGTCCTTAACGGCTAAGTTGGACCTCGCCCCTCCCCTAAGCCAATCGCCCTCGCATGTTTACAGCGTGCAGTGTTTATCCAAACCTGCGTCGTGCGCGTTTTTGCTCGCTTGCTTTCCAAAAAATCACCCGTGCCAGCGGCGTGAACTTCCGTGCTCTATTCACACACCCGCAAACCAAGCCTCGCGCATTGAAGACGGCACCCACGCCTCCAAACCCCCTCCAGAAAGCCCCAAAAATACGGTTATGTGGAACACAGAGAAGTATGCAGCTCGGTTTAAGCGCTTGAGCAATGCCCCAGCGTGGCGCTCAGAACGACGTGCGTTGCCCATACAATTTCAAGAGAATTTATGGGCTTCATTCGACAAACTCCACCGACAACACCCGCTTTAAGCTGAGGTCTAACCGCCCCGGATAATGGCTTACGGCTTGCTTCTCGGCCCTCCTACAATTGGGTGGTACTCGGGTATCGTCGTGCTTGACGTGGTGAGAGGAGAGCGTGTTATTGACTAGCTTATGCTTAACATAATGCATGTCCGGACTTTTGTGGAGGAGTGTAGGTTTGAGGCCACGCGTGGTTGCAAAGACCTCCAAGCTGGTGGGACGCGTACGTTTTGGGCTAATTCCGCGCTTGCCCTAGATAAACGATCCAGCCACCGCACGGTCCTAGACGTCCAATTATTTGGGCGCATACGACTAGGTTGGCGCACCACATCGCTTATGCATGTATTTAGGGTGGCGCTTTAAGGAACGCCCTAGTCCTAGCCGCTCCTGCCATTACTTCTATGGGCGCTATTCCTAGCTCCCGTAGTAGTGGCGCTGTGGCCACCCCATGGGCCTTTGCACCCGCCCCAATTAGGCGCCTCAGCATCGATTTAATACAGTTTGTAATATATCGACGCCGCTATTCGAATCCATCCCCCATACTTCACACCCGTAAGTAAGGACCGGCAATATGCTGGTCTTCAGCACCGAGGTGCGTACATTAATGGAGATATCCCGCCCTCCTAACACCGAGTCGAGCGCTTCAACGGCGCGCCTACTTTTGTTTACCCTATCGCCCACGATATTTCGCATACTTAAATCCGAATTTATCAACGCGCATAAATATCTATACTCAGATACAACCGGTATCCGTCCCCCCCCCAAGCTGCCAACGGTCGGCTTGTTCGCGTAGTGCGACTACATCGGAGTGGCGGCATAGCGCCACTACCCCCCATTGTTTTACACCGAATCCCATATAGTGGTCCTCCGCCCATTGGGAAAAGTGGGCGAACATGGCATGCAAGTTATCGAGCGATGGCGCAAGGCCCACGGTGTCGTCGGCGAATAATTGGCCCGGCACCCTTAACGGTTGCCTAGAGTCAAGCATGTCAACGCAACCCGGCACCTCGCACCCCAATCCTTCTATCCCGTCAAATATATCATTAGTAAATATGTTAAAGAGGATTGGGGATGCTGGGCACCCTTGTCGCAGTCCGCGCTCTATTGGGATGGGGTCGGATAATATCCCCGGGGCCTCTCCAGTTATTACCTGGGCAATGCTATCCCTATATAGAGCTTTAAGGAGGATAGCATATGTCCCGTAATCCCATTAGCCTCTAGTTTAGAAAATAGAAGTTCATGAGGAATAGTATCGCATGCTTTCCGTAAATCTATAAACCCCGCATACGTGGGTAACCCTAGCGCCTGGCGGTGGCCTGCGATATCAAATATGCTCGCGACTTGCAAGGGGCACTCTTCCCATGGCATAAACCCCCCTTGCCACCGGCGGATTAATTTATTCGTTTGGCATACATCTTGAAGACGTTGGGTTACGACCGTCATTCGTATTTTGATAAGAGCCCCCATAATGGAAATGCCCCTATAATTATCCATGACGGTCACGTCCCCTTTGTTTAGTATTCACTCGACCGCGGAGGTGCACCATTGCTTAGGGACACATTTAGTAGTCCATATCTTATCCAACAACTCCGATAGGGATTTGCCAAAAGGGCTATCCGGGGCGTATATCGCTAGTATATCGCCTCTTCCCTATTTCCCTCTGGCCGCCCTTTATTATCCTTTGTCGCGGGTGGATTCCGGTGCTTCCTTTCTACTAAATAACCGTTGATTTACAAGGGAAGCAAAAGTTCACTTAGTCAAGCAGCGAAAAGAAGAAAATACCGCCACGAGGTGCACACAGACAATAGGGAAGCACGCCAGACAAACCGTCGCATACATATATTCAATTGAATTGCCAAATCTTGCGACCTCTTATGCGTTGCTTGATTGCACCGAAAATCCCAAGAAGTGCCGGGGGGGAGGGGGGGGGGGGGGGGGGGGGGGGGGGCATATTGAACACCACCAATGATCTTCGCATGTGCAATGCTTTAAATTGACATGAAATGACATGAAATTTCTACATTAATACCGAGTAAACGGCTTCTTTCTCTAGGCGGCCCCTTAATCTCCCATCTAGGGCGTTAGATTAGGGCTTACGTCGTGAACCACTTCATTCAACCTCCCCTAATGTCGCTCCCGCCAGCGGAGCAGCGGCGGCGGCTCCGGAGGGGGGTGCGCTCGCATGCCCGTCGGCATCCCCTCACCTCCCCGTGGTGGGCTCTGGAAACCCCGTAGCCGTGCTAGGCTTGGCACGGTAGGGGGCTAAGATGGCCGACAGTGTGATCCGCGCGATTCGCAGCTATCGGGAAAGCCTTGTACGGAGAGCTTTTTAAAAATAATTTCTGAACGCTACCGGCGCCACGATCTCCCGCTCGGGCCTTCCGATATGTTTTTTCAAGACTAGATACTACTAATATGCCGTCCCATTTGGGGGAGTGGGGCCGGTATCTTCAAGAGTGTGTGGTGGCGAGGAGGGTACGGACAGATGAGCGGTGGGACGCGGGTGTTGGAGCTCGCGGCGGGCAACCTGAAAGCAACGCCAAGGAAGGGCGCTCGCTCGACGTCGATCAGCGCTCTTGAGGTCGCGTAGACATATCCATGAGGTGGAGCTCGACACAAGCGGCGAGGTGGACAACCGCGGCGAGAGGAGCGGCACGGTTTGGCAACGCTGATTTTTGATCGGCCGCCGCCGGAAAACCCGGTACGGACGGTTTCGGTTAAGGACGTCCGTACCCGGCACCTTTGAGGTCAGAGCCCCGATCTGACTCTCCCACCCAATCTCTCCCCTCGTCGGTACCCAACATCGATAGGAGTGCCTTCGGCGGTGTTCAAGGGCTATCGTGAAAGCACACATGTCAAATAGGCGACCCTTTGGCCGCGAAAACCACAAGAGGAGGGTACGGGTGGTATTGCACGGATCAATCGGTGCCGGAAACAACTAGCAGCCGGCCATGATATGACAAACGCGACCTGAGGAGCGACATACGGCAATCCGTTGTGGCTATAGTTTTCGCCCCCTTGCCCCGAAGGGAGGGGGGAGCCCATGCTAAAAGGCGAGCTGCGACGGGAGAAGCGACTATTATCTCGGACGAGGGAGTGTGTGGATCGAGTCGGGGCCTACAACGAGGTGAGTGAGGGGGTCTTTCGCGTGCCTTTTCCCCCACGCTCCGGCACGACCGGAGTTGCGCATGAGCCTAGGCCAGGCAAGCATGGCTCGACCACCACGTGCTGACCATCTAGGACGATCAACGCTCTCGAGCGGCGGGAGCGGGCCGCACATCGTGGAGATAGCGATATAGTACTTTTCATATTCTATCGTAGCGATAGACCATGTTTGTCCCATTTTGATTTATATTGTGTTGCTATTGCCGACGGAGAGGGATGAATAAGGAGGCCCCCGGCGCAAAACCATAACCAAAAGACCTAGATGGCTGCTTTGCGTACGCCCTCAGACAACAACCGATTACCGGTACTTGTTGTAAAAAAAATCAATATCATTTTCTCTCCTAATGTACATGGTCCTAACTCGCAGTACAACACCGTCAAATTCATACGCTTCACATGTTTTATATTTTTATGTGTTTTCGTTTTCGTGCGAATATGAGAAATTATGCGTTGTTAGTCTCCCCGATGCGCGGCATGCTCCCGCCGTTGCGAAGGCGCTGATCTACAAAGTTGGCAAGTCAGCTCTCGTCGGGACGGGCCTACCTGACCAATGCTCATGTGCGACTCTTGTCGTGTCGAAGCTAGGGTGGAAAGGCATGCAAAAACTCCCCTCGCTCAGGTCGTCGACGGTTCCGTCTCGATCCACGCACACGCCCGTCCAAGACATACGTTGCTCCTCCCGTCGCAGCTCGCCTCCTAGCGTAGACTTTCCTTCGACTGAGGGGGTTATATAATTAAAGGAAGTCCATAGCTTCATACGGTATTTGGCTAGCGCTCTAGCCCTCGAGTCATGTTTTCTTATTTCCCCGGTCCGCCGCCGTTTTTTTCCAACACCTCTTTGATCGCCTTGTGTCCGTCCGAACCCTCCCCCACTGGTTTACGTTGTTACGGGGGCGCCTTATGAGCATTGTGCCGTCGCGATAACCATGAGCACACTAACTGTCATATGCATGATGTCGATAGCCGGGTACCGACAAGGGGAGAGGCTGCTCGAACACGCGGATCGAGTCGCCGCTCCTCAAAAGATGTCGGGTACGGAATGATTTAAACGAAAACCCTCAGTACGGGGGTTTTCCGGCGGCGGTCGATCATGAGGACCTCGACCGCCAGACCGTGTCGCTCCTCCGGCTGCGATCCTCCTCCGGCTGCGACCCTCCTCCGGTCTGCGTTAGTCGTGCCCCGCCCCTATGGGAGGCACGAGTCCCACATGGTTGGTCGACCGCTAGCGAGCGCCTTACCATGGTGATATTTCCCGGCCGTCCGCCTCCAACTCCAACGCCAGCCGCTAGCTCGTATCCGCCCGTACCCTCCTCGCCGCCAAACAACAGCAGAGATACATGTCCCGTTACTTGAGTTGGGCAACATTCAGGGAGTATCCAATTTTTATAAGTAATATCGGACTAGCCGAGCGTGAGATCTTGGCGCTTGTGTACGTACAAATATTTTTTTTAAGAGCCCTCCGTACAATGCTTTCCCGACATGTGCTAATCCCGCGGTCGCAACTGCCGGCTCACTCCGCCTAGCCTCCCTACCGTGCTAGGCGTGTATAGAAGGTGGGGGTTCATCTTGGGCCGTCACACGCCTAGATACCAAGATCGGATTCACCGGGTTTCGAACCCTCGACCTTTCGCGCATTAGGCGTGCGCTTTACTGGCGCACCGGAAAACAATGGATGTCTCTTAGTGGCTTCTTACCACTAAGTTCTAATCACAACACGTGGCACGGCAATAGGGCTACCAACGCCCACCGTGAGGAAGTGGGGGTTAATGCTGACGGGCCTGTGAGCGCATCACCCCCCCCCCAACGGGCCGTCGCCGCTGCGCCGCCGGCGGGCGCCTCGCACGTGCAACTATACATGTAGCGCGCTTTTACTTTTTAATAGTAAACTATATATCGACTGTGTCGATTTAAAATTAGTAGCAATTATAATATCTTCCGTCAAATTAGGTATGGCAGCTTGTTGTGTAGTAGAGCACAGTGCGAAACAATTGACTTCGGCTCACGCACACATAGATAGAAATTGACGATGAAAATAGTTTACAAAAGTTCCAAGCTTATCGCCGGTTGATGTCTACTGAGGGCCGTCTTGCATATGCCATTCAGGAAACTAAGTATGTAGGATTCAGGTTGGGGATCTCTTTGCCCACCCTTTACCAAGTGGGGTAGGGATTTACTCTTCCTTAGGAGGTCGTAATAAGGTGGGATTTAACGGATGTGGGTATTGTTGGGCTTGAGAGAGTGGAAGTTCCGGTGTTGTTAGTTGTTTCTGAGTGACATTGGATTTGATGCGATGAATAGGGAGGAGGTGGTGGAGCCACTTAACAATGTGGATATGCATTCTCTTTGGTGGTAGGGGGAGTATGTTTGTCTATGGTGTCACTTCGGAGGTTGATGAGGGAGTTCTTATGGGAAAGGGTATGGGCGTGTGGTGTGCATGTTCATATAGATAATTGATAAAGAATTGCGAGAGCGCGTAAATGCTGCATAGAGGCCGATGTAATCAAGTAAACGAGAACCAGAAACAACTCGTGTCATCGCCCTCCAATGCACTAGACTTAACTAGCTCGACTTCTATCTTTATGAAGCGTCACGCGTGTATCGGTTGTGTTGCAAGGTACGTGTTGTTGCTGCCCCATGTCACGATGAGTCGGCACGTAAAAGCAAACCCCACTCCCTTTTTGTAAGAACGCTACATGCGCTAATGCAGCTGTGGTTCGTATAAATGCGGGTAAAAGACTTTCTTGGATAGTAGTACGGAATCTAGCAAATAGCAGTGGGTGCACGCACGTACAAGTCCTACATGCCACAAGTTATTGTAAATTGCATGTACTCGCAACAAATGCACCATAGCGTTATAAAGGAATGATTTTTGACAATCTTGCATGTCCGATACATTGGTAGCGTACGAACAAGGGGGTGTTCGGCATGCCGTTGTGGTAGAAACGCAGGAAATCAGATCGCGTAATGTCGGCGTACAACGGATTCTCGCACAATCCAATCAAGAAGATTGAACTTACAGTCATATACTTTGATCAATATTAAGAATAAGTCAAGATAATCGGCGCCCGCTGGCGGCAAACGAAGCGGCGGCGGTTCCGGAGGGGGGGAGGCGCTCGCATGATCGTCGGCACTCACTACCATCTCCTCGTCGTGGCCTCGTGGGCGCTAGTAACCATGTAGCCGTCCATGTTGAGCACGGTAGAGGGCTAGGCGGGGTGAACCGACACATGTGATCCCCGCGGTCGTCAACAATCGGGATAATGGGAAATTGAAAATGATTTACATTATATACCGCTATCGCGTTGTGCGGCTGCCGTCTAAGGGCCTTCTTGCATATGCCACATAGGACTTAGACTGGAAAGTAAGGCCGGCAATCCTGATCCTAGATACACCAAGGGACTAAGTTAGTAAAGGGGAATATAATCAACCTCTAGCAAGCCGGGGGTTGGAAGACTATGCATTACATATTGGTCAGCGGTATGTCGTCCCGTTTAGTTATCCATAGAAATTCCCTCCACCGCGGAAAATAAACAACGTATAGTTAGTTATATCGCTAACCCCGATCGTCGTGCTAAGGGACTGGCTTGTTAGTCCCCTTCTCTCCCCTCACCCACTATTGGCACTCCTTCTTGAAAGAACGGTTCAGGCAGTCGAAGACTTCCCACCGTTGGCATTTCCCACCGTGGCGTAGGTCGAGGCGCTGGTGTTCATCAGAGAGTGCCTCCAACAGAGTGTGCGGTCGCGGTGAGTTGGGCTTATGTGGATCGGCGGAGGATGTCGTCCGGAGAAATATTCGCTACTGTGGACTCGGATAGTGGGGGGCTATGGCGTCGGGAGGTGGAGGTAGCTAGACGAGGCGGATGGAAGCCCCGGGAGTCAAGGTCAGGGCGCTGCATTTTCCGACGGGAGTGGGCAGAAAGAGGGGTTCCTCAGCCAACATGGCTGCGTATTCCTCTGCGAGGTGCTCGCGGGAGGTGGGAGAGCCTGATCGGAGGGCGAGCCGAACAGAGACAACACATTGTGCGTAGTCGTCCGTAGCATGTGAGTATGCTGCGGCTTCGGGGGGGGCGGCGCTTGGAGGAGCGCACATGTTGCCATTAGGTCGTGTCGGGGAGGAGGTTCTTGTGGTGTGGGCTCGGTCCGTCTCTCGTTGCCGGGCCTTCCTCCATACAAATAGTTTGGTCGTCCGGGTTGTTGTCCCCCGGGCGGGTAGCAATCGTCTGATCAGCGTTGTCTCCGTCGTCGGTGGCCCGTGGGGAGGTAGAGTTGTCTAGCGGGTTGATGTAGGCTCCCGCTCGCGCTGTGACTTGTAGGCGGACAATCGGGATATTAATGTAAGGAGGGATCTTAATTCAAATTCTTCGAGTTCAACGCCAAGACCTCACACTAGCCCCCTCCGATATCATATTTCACGACCGGGAAACAACGCAAGTGCATGGCACTCACCGCCCACCGCCCAACGCAACTTATGTCGTGCACGCCCGGGGGTTGTAGCGCGATGATATCAACATGAGTGGACTGTCGCGGCTAGAGGAGCGGCACATTTTGGCGGCGGCGATCCTCATGATCCGCCCCTGCCGGAAAACAATTTACGGAGGTTTTTGTCATAATACTATGTTATACCCCCGCGGGGCGCCCGCCGGCGGCGCAGCGGCGGCGGCCCCGAAGGGGGGTGCGCTCGCAGGCCCGTCGGCACCTACCTCTACCTCCACGCGGTGGGCGCTGGTAACCCCATAGCCGTGCCGGGCATGGCACGGTAGGGGGCTGAACGAGGTACCGACAGCTGCGATCCGCGGGATCAGCAGCTGTCGGGAAGCCATGTACGGAGGGTTTTGGAAAAACATAATATCCGTACACCGGCACAGGGATCTCCCGCTCGGCCAGTCCGATATGTCTTTTCCGCGACTAAATACTCGCAGATATTCTCCCGACGATGGGGTGGGGGCGGCGTTTGCGAAATATTTTTTGGCGAAGAGGGGTACGGACGGATCAGCGGAGGGACGAGGGTGTTGGAGCGGGCGGCGGACAGCTGGGAAGCAGCGCTAGGGACGGCGCTCGCTAGCAGTCGCCAGCCCTGCGAGAGCCTTAGGTCTCCCCTGGGGGCGAGGCATGTTGCTGCGCAGGACGGAGGTTGGTCGCAGCCGGAGGAGCGGCACGGTCTTGCGGCGGCGGTCCCTAGGATCGCCTGCCGCCGGAAAAGCCCGGTACGGGGGGTTTTTGGAAAAATTCCCGTACCCACCATCTTTTGAGGACCGGCGACTCGATCCATGTGTTCTTCCAACCCCTTGCCTAGTCGGTACCCGGTTATCGATAGGCTGCCTCAGGCAGTGTGCCTAGGGTTATCGTAACGGCACACGGCTCGCAAGGGCGGCCCCCTAACAACGTAAACCACTGGGGGAGGGCCCGGACGGCCACAACGCGATAAGATAGGTGTTGGAAACAGACGGGAAAAGGACAGGGGACATGAGAAAATCTGGCTCGGCGGCAGAAGAGCCAGCCGGACACCGTCTGCAGCCTAGTTCTTTTCTCTTCTCAGCCCCCGAAGGAGGAGAGAAGACTTGGCTAGGTGGCGAGCTGCGTCGAGAGGAGCGGCTAATACCTCGGGCGGGGTTGAGCACGGATCGAGGCGGGACCGACGACGACCTATGCGAGGGGAGTTTTTCACTTGCCTTTCCCCCCAAGCTCCGGCACGACCGGAGTCGCACAGGAGCCGAGGTCAGGCATGTTCGCCTCGATCAGCTCAAGCTGAACAGCCTTGTTGATCAGCGACCCCGCAGTGGCTGGAGCATGCCGCGTATCGTGGAGACTAGCGACATTTTTTATTTCATAATGTATCCAAAAAAAAATGCGTATAGATCAGAAAAATGATAAATACCTGGATACGGGTATGTTTTAGACGGTATCGTTACTGCCATTGGAGAGGTTGGGATTAGTGGTTCAACGGTCTACCTCACGCTTCTAAGTCCAGCTAGGCATAGCATAAGGGGGGGGCCAAAGACTCCAACCGGTTTTACTGGTATTGGAGTGTTTAATTTCAAATTTCAAATTTCAATACCCCCGCGGCCCGTAAGATAGTCATGGTGACCGTGCCTTAGCCCATGTCTATTCATACCGACCATCGAAAGGCATACCTATTGATAGGGAGTGTAAATGTGGGTTGGCGTGGAGGCTTGCACTCGAAGTAAGGATGCTCGAAGGACGCGTCGGCAGCGGGGGAGGGTACAAACATTAAATGGCACCAAATAGGTGCCACGGTAATAGACAGAAGAAGCCGGGGACATGATGGGGTCTTTTTCATGGAGTGGAATCACGAGCACTAGTTTTTCATATTGGTACATCTATTGCTACCTCATTTGTCCCCGAGGTGAAGGGCGAGGGACTTTGATGCGGAGGATCGCCGCCCCGGGAGGAGAAGCGACGACCTTGGGTAGGGGCGATCGGGGCGTGGCGGTTGGGTCGACAAGCAACTACGCGGGGTGGGGAGGTCGCCATCCTAGAATAGAACGGCCCGTCGCCGCCACTCTCGAACGCCTACTGCGCTGACCTAGGCTGGTTGATAACCCGGCTCGGCGGGAACAAGCCGTGCATCGTGAAAGTCTAGCGGGAGTCTTCATTTTGAATTCTTGACAAGAGGATTGGGATATATATTTCCTAGCCTCCCCTTGACAATCAGCTAGGACGACAAGACTACCAGTTTAGTCACTTCGGACAGCGGCACTTGTGCCTCCCCGCTATGATGATGGCAGACCCGATGGACATGATTGGGGACACTCTGCACGCCGGCATTCAGATTTGCCCGCACGTGCTGTGGCATACCGTTTACAAGAGGTGTAATAGCGCAGCCACACTTCAAGCGGCGGTGAGGGTATTGGAACTCATCGGATTGTCCGGGCGAGAGATCAAGGTGCAGAGTAGCAAAGGCAAGAACCCCAGCAAAGCTGACTTCCCTCTCTTAATGGACCTGAGGTCAGAAAAATTGTGGAGGGGCGTGGTGCGTTGCTGGACGCCGTGTTGTCACCCTTCGACCCTTGCGCTGCAAATGCCTACAAGGTATGGGAAGCTTATGATTACATGAGCGCCGCATGGAGTGCAAACCCGGGGGATGATGCAGCGGATGGACATGCAGCAGCACAAGCGCTACGCGCAGCCGCGGAGGGATTCTTTTCTGCGTTTTTGGATGTTGCTGCAACAGCGGATGTGACTCCGTACATGCACTTCGTGGCATGGCACTTTCCGACATGGATGGAGGCGTATGGCTTCATTGATCGCTACAGCGCGCAGTGCATGGAGCACGCAAACAGAGAGGTAAAACAAGGCTACCGTCAGGGAAGCAACCATAAGAGACAACGCGTCACATGCACCGGCAAGCTCACGATGAGCCGGACTGGCCAAGTTCTTAATCACAGCATCATGATGGCACATCACCGAGACATGCACGGACCATCCCATCGTGCCCAGCCACACATGCCCAAGCGGAAAGCATATGCAGTCAAGTTGGAACTAGAGAAACAAGGAGCAAAGCGCAAAAAATGAAAAGAACATATAGTTACATAGTTTGTGATATTTGTAATTCACTACTTATCTTTGTATGTTTTATATGCCAGCCGTGGTCGCTGCTGGGTGCTCACACATTCATCACTTGGCCGTGCAGCCTCCCTCTCAGCAGTTAGGCGTTGCTTCGCCTTGCAACTTCTATATTCTGGCATCAAGTGCGGACCGCACCTCACATCCTCGGTGTCGACAGTGAACCCTGATGTATAGCTGCTGGCTCGTCCACTGCCACTGTGAATGTCAGAGGTGTTGATGCTGCCCTCCGTGTCCTCATGCCCTAACTCCAGCCGCTCCGCATGCTTCTCTCGCCCCACATGCACAACTCCGTCCTTTCCATCTGGACCTTCCCACTTTATTCTAGACCCTCCCACCATCATGTTAGGGGGTGGTGAATTTGGTGCGGTGCAGTCCCATCCATGTACCGACCGCAGCGCGTCCGACTCCCCCGTAACCCCAAAAGGTGTTGGGAGTTACTGCCGCATCACTGTTGCAATTCATGCATTAAATACGCTTTAGGGTCAGTATAGTGGGGCAATATGGGCCATGCCGACCTAGAATCCAAAATGACGGGGTAGCCCTCCGGGAGGTGCACGTCACTGTCCGGCGTTGCCGACACGATGGCAGTGTGGAAGCGCAACGTGCCGACTATGCTGCGCAGCTTGCTACCTTTTTCCACAGGGTCTCCGTCACCTCCATAGTAAACGGAGGGAGAAGAGTGACAATGTCGCCGTTGTCCGTCAGTCGAGCCCAACTGAAGCTCCCTCGCCTTTTATGCTGCTCCACGCGCGCCTGCGGTCGCTCTGCGCGAGTCCGGCTTTTCATGTTTCGGACCCTCGGTGGATCGCCGTGCTTATCGTGAAAGCACACAAGTGAAGCGATACCTTCCATTCGGGTGGTGACATACTTCACTCGACGCCTGCTTGGGGTGGATCTGACTGTTATTTTTCTCCACAACCAGGGCTTGGCGTCGCAAAAGCCCGCCACAAGGTCAATAGGGACGTTCTCGAAGGTCCCCGTCGCGGCTGTGCGTCCACCTTGTTGGATCTGCGAGTTACAGCGCTCGTAAAGCGTCTCAGTCACAGCCGATACCAACACGTCCCCGTCAACTGTTGCCACTCCTTCCAAATCGGTTGACCTGCCGCATTGACGACAATAATCTGCGGCGGTAGGCTGGTTGGCGGCCGTGGCCAAAAGACATTGTACGCAGTTTTCGCGTCGTGCCATTTGCCCGCAGCACGCAGCCGCCTCGGCGTATTTTCACAAACTGCACCTATGAAAATGAGCGTAAAGCATGAATGAGTGTGTAGAAAAAACAAAAATCCGCTTTGGTGGTCATCTCGAATATACTTTTGCCTAGCATTGTGGCTTGTCTACCGGCAATAAGGGCAAGTATGTATTCTCCCGTTCAGTTCCGAGCTTGCAGAGGTGGATAACGAGATGGTGGTGAGACGCTAGCATGCTTACCAAACCCGTCCGTCAAGAGCGGCCTCCGTGCCTCCGTCGCAACGCCAATTGACCGTCCACCACCGACAACAACTGCGTTTTGAATAGAGTTCAAGATGTGCTGGTTGTGACGAGCAATGAACGTGTTTGCGTTGCACTTTCGCGGTAGGAGTGACCGTAGGGTTAGCGCTCGTGGACAACGGTTTGGTGCCGCGTCGGAAACGTCGGTAGTACATGTATTCCGGCCAAAATTAGCGCGCGCGCTTTTCCGGTACTTAAGAACGCCGTGCTTGATTAGAAGTGTTATTCGTGGTTTATGCTTAGGTGGAGGGACTTGGGCAATTTCTGAGGTTGCTAACATTTGTCTAACCCCCGAGGAACGACGATGCACATAACACATAGGTGTGATGTTGTCAAGCGCAATACTTGGTCGGAGAGAACCCAGCGCGCGATCGTTATTCATAAAAACCCTAGTAAAAGCATAGCATTGTTGACCATGAGACAATATACTGTCCAATTCCCGTTATTCTTATAAATAGTTTTCATTTTCGTAAAATGCTCGTTCAAACTCAAAACAATTCATATAAGCCATATAAGCTAGGGGACGCGCCTACGCGCCTTAATTTGTGTCTCTACCTATATGCTAAAGTATAGATTGTGTCCCTTGTGTGACGAGTACAGTCCTGCAACAGTACATTGCATGACATTGTACATGTACTCGTTACTAATTCCAATTCGTGCTTTTCCATCGGACGGACGTATACACGTGGGTACGTCGCTACTACAATATTCATTAGGGTGCTTATGCGTACTGTACGGCCAGTACCTCCCGGTACGTACATATACGCACAGTTAATCTAACTAGCCAGATGACGCGCCTAAGCGAGTTCTCCGATGCAGAAGGAGCCGCGTCGTAAATCTCAATGCTAGGCATGCCGCGTCTCGGGACATGTGACGACGGTAAGACAACCCTAACGCGTGGCACGTAAGCGAAGCAAGGAGGCGTAAGCTATCTGGGCAGAGACCTATTTAAGCCCAGTGCAGTAGAGGGAGGTGACATAAAATTTTAACAATTCCATTGTTCAATTACAACATATGCTGCTAAAGTACAGCAGTGAAACATCCTTTCACCATCGTCTCTCGACAACATCATTTTGCCATCTTGCAACGACAGAACTAGACAGATTAGAACTAATTTGTGCTAGCGTTTAGCTTGAGGAGGCTAACCGCCACACTGATTTCGGAGCTTGGTGGTCGACGCACGTTTTCGCTACCAATTAATTCGCTCGACGTTGCTTGATTGACTCGATATGGCTTATGTTGGACCTGGACGTTACGTGATAGTCGTAATTCATGTACCCCCGGTTTTCGTCGGTCGACTCTGGTCCTGTCTGGCTACTGATACGTGGACACATTAATCGGTTGTGTGGTGAAACGCCGACGGATTTACGTGTGGGAATGCCGATGCCTACACGGAACCTGGATGGATTGCCTGTGACCCTTACGGAGACACAACGCAAGGCTGCGATTAACTCCCCGTTTCAGTCTGGTAACAACGCTCGTGAGTTGGAGGATTGGCTCGAGGCACAACCTCAGCGTTTTCTCTTACTTGGCATTACGGCTAATTCGTACGACTCGGTTATCTGGGTTACGTCAAAGTTCTCATTTGAATGGGTGGTGGCTAAACCGGAAAGACCAAGCTGCTATTCCGTCTACGTTTGACTTGCTTGTCGCGGAGTTACGCCAGACTACGTTTCTCCCGATCATCCAAGATGACGCGATTAACGCTTTGCTGAACCTTACGCAAGGTAACATGATGAGTTACGCTGTCTACACCAAGCAGTACAACGACTTCTTACGTCGGTCACGTCAGAATTTGACAGCTGATGTGCAGTGCGTGCGCTTTATGAACGGTCTAGCTAACTTTACGTTGAAGAATCAAGCGAAGTCTCACCGGGCTCAGACGGGTTACGATGTCACTCTGGTGGAGCTGCAGAATTTCCTGAATGACGTCGTAACGGATTCGCCGGAACTCGGTAGCATGCGGTCATCAACTAGCCCGTCTACTCAACCCACAAGGAAGCGCAACTCTGACGACCCACTCGTCGGAGCTTCTAAAATGTGGAAGCGCAATGGTGGTGGCCGTGGTCGAGGCCATGGACGTGGAGGCAATCAAGGTGGTGGTAGAGGTCAACCATCTTCAAACATTGGCCGTATTGACTTCAATGCAATCGCAGATGCAATGACATCTGAGGAGCGCAAGAGGCACATGGAGGAGGGTCTCTGCTTCAAGTGCCACAAGAAGGGACATCGAATGCTTTTGTGCCCTGAACATAAGGGCAAGGCACCAATGGAGGCGCCGCAATCTAAAAAGCAATGATGGTGGCAAGGTTGTTCTACCAGCGAACTGGAGCAACCGGCTACCTCTACTGTTCGTTCTGAGACACTGTTAGCGACAGAAGTCGTCGACAAGCCTTCGACATCTCCATCGACTACCACAGTCGCGACACCTGCAACTTTAGTAGCAGGTCGTCGTCGTCAGACAAAGCAGAGACAGGGTCGTAAACCTGTAACCAGATGTTCGATTGATTAGAAACTGGTTGACTCTATTTTTGACCCTCTGCATGCACGATTCAACTTCACATTGGAGGGATGTGTTGATGATGAAGGTCTAAACTCGCACGGTGACTTACCTCACTGTTCGCCGAGTGACTCGATTCTTGAGAGGGACTTGTCGAGAGAACGGGTGTTCATTAATCCACCCTGGGAGTTGGCTAAGCAGATTACACAGCATTTTGAGGATTGTCGTCGAACATCTCCGACATCTACAATGGCTGTTTTTGTACTACCGAAATGGGCAAAATTCGCTCCCCTGACTAAGCACTGGAAACTCTACCAAGAATTCCCAGCGCGGACACAGCTTTTTACTCGCCAGTCACTGGAGAACCCAGCGCAACATGAGGTGGTTGCTCCAGCTCCTTGGCTTGTACAAATGTGGTTAGTCGACGCAGATTGTGCGTTTTACGACTTAACATCACCTACAACATCTGACCAACCCACCTCATCGGTACATGTACCTTCTGGCGACGCAGAACAGTCCATCGCTACGCTGCGACAATTTCCTCCGCCAGCTACAGCCCTACTGACTGACCTCACGGAAGCTCGTCCGTTAATTCGCACCAAAGCTGACTGTGAAAACTCTTGATGGCGGACACCAGTTTTTTGGATTAGTGGACTGTGCCGCGACTCTTGACTTCGTACGACGCTTTGGTTTACAGACTCGGAAATCTATGATTAAGACCCCTGTTCGACCCCTGTCAACGGACAACGAGTGACTTCTTCGACAGTCTGTGATATTACTTTTGAGCTAGCTCAACACGAATTTCACCGAACTTTTTACGTTTTACGTGAGTTACGTGCTGCTGATTTAATCATGGGTTTACCATGGCTTGATGACGAACATGCATCTTTACAGTTTGGTTCAACCCGAGTCATTACTCTAATGGACGGCACAGCAGTGGAGACTACACTCGAGGAACGACGCCCTGAGTGTCTGCTGCTGTCATCTACTAAAGTTCAGAAACTCATGCGCAAGACGCGCCGCAGCAGAGGACAAATTCGTTAGTGCCTTTTGGCGGACGCTTTGGCGACGCCTTGGAACGCGCCTAAACATGTCTTCCAGTCGCCATCCATAAACCGACGGACTGACAGAGCGCGTGAACAACACGTTTCAGCAGCTTCTTCGTTGCTTCTGTTGCTATGATGGCTCTGATTGGACAACGCTACTACCACAAGTGGAATTTGCGTACAACGCCTCGCGTGCACTCGGAATTGAGCACACACCCTTTGAGGCTAATTTTGGATTCTCTCCTAAGGATCCTCCTAACCTGCTGTTCAGCATGCGACCATCAATTCCAGTTTCGCAAGACGCAGCATAACGGTTAAGATTGTTACAGGAAGTACATACTATGGTACGCTCAATGTTACAGCTACACAAAGACGAGATGCAAGCGCGCACAGAACCGTCTACAACGCCACACTTTGCCAAAGGAGACAAGGTGTCAGTCGTCACAGCAAACCTTTTTCTGCGTGGACAACCAAACCGGAAACTCATGGACAGACAGCTTGGACCTTTTTCAGTGGAAGAGCAAATTGGGAAACACAGTTACATATTGAAACTTCCAGCGACCGTACCCTTACATCCTGTGTTCCATATCAACAATTTACGACCCTGCTCTACCGCACCGCTACAACCAGCTATTCCGGTAACTGCACTTGAAGGAGACGACGAGGAGTTTGATGTCTCGCACATCTCTGTTGTGTGCATCAAGTCGCTACATGGGCGACGAGGCAAATATCTGCTCTTCATGACACACTTCAGCGATGACTACATTCCGCATGTATGGCACCGGTTGAACGAAGTACACCGGACAACAGCGTTACAAGATTTCTTGGAGACGCCCCAATGGCACAAGTTTGCCAAGACTCAGGCGTACATTGACTTCATGCACGCTAATCTAGCGCGCATTCCCGAGTCCCAGTAACTGCTTCAGTAAAGGAGCTTAGACCACGGAGGTCTGCCTCGCGGCGGCCTCAAAGATCTGTCAAGAGGGGGAAGGTACGAGTGTGACGAGTACAGTCTTGCAACAGTACATTGCATGACATTGTAAAGGTACTCATTACTAATTCCAATTCGTGCTTTTCCATCGGACGGACGTATACACGTGGGTACGTCGCTACTACAATATTCATTAGGGTGCTTATGCGTACTGTACGGCCAGTACCTCCCGGTACGTACAAATACGCACAGTTAATCTAACTAGCTAGATGACGCGCCTAAGTGAGTTCTCCGATGCAGAAGGAGCCGCGTCGTGAATCTCAATGCTAGGCATGCCGCGTCTCGGGACATGTGACGACGGTTAGACAGCCCTAACGCCTGACACGTAAGCGAAGCAAGGAGGCGTAAGCTATCTCGGCAGAGACCTATTTAAGCCCAGTGCAGTAGAGGGAGGTGACAAAACCTTTTAACAATTCCATTGTTCAATTACAACATATACTGCTAAAGTACAGCAGTGAAACATCCTTTCACCATCGTCTCTCGACAACATCATTTTGCCATCTTGCAACGACAGAACTAGACAGATTAGAACTAATTTGTGCTAGCGTTTAGCTTGAGGAGGCTAACCGCCACACTTGCTCGAAACATGGCTAACATTGCAAATTGAAATTGAAATTGTAATTGTTTACAACATGTACCGTATGCGCCGGTTTTGCACCAAAAACCGTATGTGCCGGTTGTTGTCTCTAGGCCCTCCCAACTATGCCATACATGGAACTTACAAGTCAGGGCTAGACCGTGAACCACCTATGTCCAACCTCTCCAAGGGTGTTCGGGGGTTTTACCCCCCCCCGGGGAGGGTCTGATGCGGGGTGATGGTGGTGTGCAAGTAGGGGCTTGAGGAGGTGCATTATGTGGAAGCGCGGCGAGAGGTCGTGCGGGATTTGATGCGATATACGAGTAGGAGATGATGTACCAAATTGAAATTGAAATTGTTTACAACATGTACCGTATGCGCCGGTTTTTCACCAAAAAGCCGGATGCGTCGGCTGCTGTCTCTGGGCCCTCCCAACTATGTCAAATAGGGAACTTACAAGTCAGGGCTAGACCGTGAACCACCTATGTCCAACCTCTCCAAGTGTGGTCGGGGGTTTTACTCCCCCCCGGGGAGGGTCCGAAGCGGTTTGAAAGCGGTGTGCAAGGATGGCTTGGGGAGGTGCGTTATGCGGAGGCTCGGCGAGTGGTCGTGCGTGATTTGGTGCGGTAGACAAGGAGGAGATAATGCAGCCATTGGACGGTGTGTGCATGGAGTGAAGAGAGGATGCGAGATGTGTCGAGTCGTGCTTTGGTGACTAGTTTGTCGGGAGGGTCGGTGCGGAGGGTGAGGAGAGAGGTGAGACTTACTATGGTGGACGAGTGCGGGGTGCCCGTGCGGCTCATGACTATGGGTAAGATGTCGACTTCGGTACCTGGCCAGTGGTTTCGGATGGCATTTGCGAGGGGTGTGTATTTGTCCCTAATCAAGCTAGCTGTGTGTGAGAGGTTGTGGTCGGTGCAGTACTTCCATTGTCCTATCTGTATTTTCCTGATAGATGAGTATCGGCGGCGGCCGTTGTTGTGACCGACGAAGCGAGGTTCGAGGAGGCGTATGAAATCGGGTTTGTGCGCCGGGGGACGTAGTGCAGGTGGGAGGACTTCGGAGGGGAGGATAGCGGGGCACGAGGTTACGGAGTCGGGCGAGAGACCTTCGTCTGCATCAACAAGGCGGGTTTGCATGTGGGTGGGGTATGGGGGGTGGCAGTCAAAAGGGGTGGAGGTGGGGGTGGGGCGGGTGAAGGACTTGATGGGTTTGTTACCGAAGTCTGCAGTGATAGTCTCCCAGCGTCCTCCGTTGTGGCGTTCCAGGAGGGAGAGTAGGAGTTGTAGCGCGCTGTTGTGACGGTCATGTCTTAGGCCAGACATGGAAGGGCAGTTACCGGCCATGTGGCCGTTGCTGGTGAATTGGCCACACATGGGACATCGCATGGTGGGGTTGTGTGTGAGGAGGCGTGTGTTGTGGACGCCCCATATGAATTCTTGTTTGTGGGTGAATTGGGTGTTGGTGAGTGTTGTGTGTTTTTTGTGGAAGGTGAAGTCGGCGCCGTCTGCCGCGGCGCGGGCGAGGAGGGCGCCGTGTTTGGATGTCTGTGAGAGGGGTGTAAGTGTGTGTTTGCAGCTGTGGGTGTGTGCGTCGGCTTTGAGGTTTGTGTATATGTGTGGTACGGGTGCCCCTTGAGTCTGTGGTATGAGGGTGTAAGGCCAGGTCCAGTGACCAATGGACACGTCCGAGCCTGTGTTGTATGTGGTGTTTGGTGTTTGACCATCCGCTATCTGGTTAGCGAGTGCGTCAGCGAGGTCGTTGCCGAGTGAGTGGTTGTGTGCTTTAATTTTCCCGAGATGTGTGCGGATGCCTGCGTTGCAGCGGCTTATGATGGTGCGTGTGATAGAGAGGAGTGTGTCGCGGTGGATGTTGTGCCTATAAGCGGAGGGGCAGTTAAGGTATCCTTGTATGAGACGGAGGGAGCACGCACTGTCAGTTAGGAGGTGGGTATGGCCTAGTTGGAGGCCTATGTCAATGCCAGCTAGTTCGGCTCGATTGATAGTATGGGAGGGAGGGGTAGAGGTCACCAGGATTTTGACGGTGGTGTCCGAGGCTGGGTGGGTGGCTGCGGCCCCTAGAGGGGAGTTGCTTCCTTTTTTCGAGCCGTCTGTGTATACGAAGTCCTGCCAGTTCCAAGCAAGAGCGCCTCTGGTGGGGGAGTATGTTAGTTGTGTGCGTTCTTGGAGGGGGTAGGTAAGGGGGTGAGTGGGGATGGGGGGAAGGTAGTATATGCCTGCGGAGTGAGGTGAGTAGGAGTCTGTGAGGTATGGAGGTGGTATGGTGATGGTGGGGTTCGGGAGGTGTGTGTCGTATATGGACTCGAGGGTGTTGTGGAGTGCGGTCATGGCAGTGTGTGAGGGTAGGGTGGGGAGTGCGAGGGAGTTAGCTACTAGGTAGATGTCGACCATCCAGCGTGTTCCGAATGGGGTAGGGGTGGGGTGGCCTGTGTGTTGGTCTGGGGGTAAGAAGGTGTTCGCGTCATTGGGAAGGGTGTATAGGTGATGTGTGTAGGGGGAGTTGATATACTTGGAGTGGCGGTATGGGGTGTGTTCCCAGTACGAGTTCTGTCTGGATGTGGAATGAGTGATGGAGAGCCGCTGAGGAGGTCTGTCTCT